>OVBA01001161.1:0-48214 GCA_900406435.1 Lepidium aucheri
TTTTATAAATATATATTATTCAAAATATCATATATATATATATATATATATATATATATAATAAGATATATAATTTTCGTTTTTAAAAAATAGTTTTTAATAAAATATTTTTCAATATAAAATTACAAATGAAAATTAATTTTTGTTAGAATTAATGTTTTAAGAATTATTAGATTAGGATTTCTTTATTGATAAATATGATTCAAAATATAATATATATATATATATATATTTCGTTTTTTATAAATAAATTTTTAATATAATTTTTTTTCTATGATAAGATTAGTAATGAAAATTAATTTTGTTAAAATTATTTTTTAACAATTAAAATTCCTGATTTCTTTTTAGATTAAGATTTCTTTTTAAGTTTGGAATTCTTTTTAGATTTCGATAAGCTAAATATTGAAAATGCTTATTTAAAGATTTTTTATATAATTTTTAAAAAATAAATAAATTCAAGAAAATTTTAGATCATTGAATATGATGTGTGGAAGAATACTGTTAATTAATAAATTTGGGAAACTTTTCTTTATATAATAAAGTTAGTTTAAAAAATAATAAACACACACATAGGTGGATCGGCCTATCCGATACTTCGCAATTCTGTCTGTCGATAAAACCTAATTTTCTATTGTAAGTCCATTAAGCTTCTTTCATACACGTAATCACATCCGGCAAGTTTTCCTAGCAATAAGCTTTTAGCCTAAATCTTCCTAATTATCGCTCCAATATTTTTGTTTCTGAACACAAAAAGCCCTATTAGCTCCAAAAGCCTAAAAACCTGCTAAGTGCAAAAAACTAGGACAAGACTGCAATTTGCATGTTTAATGCTAAAATGGACTCGATTATATACATATGTTGCGAAACAGAGTACTAATATGATGCCTAAAAATGGTAAAAAATGAGTGGTTATCACTAATCATCGTACCATATCTATTATCTTAAAAAAGGCCCGAAACAGACCTAATCTAAATCAAAAGACTTACCAAAGAAAAATTAAACCAGATCTAATTCTAAAACTAAACCAACTTATCCACACTGACTAAACCCTAGATCTAAAGATTGGACAAGAAACAATCAAAGAGAGAAGACTTCACCCAAAAGAAAACAAAACCTGTGAGCAATTTTGAGAAGAAATCCGGCAAGGAGAGGAGGACTTCACCATGGTAGAGCAAAGACCGATGGAGAGAAACAATTAAATCCCAGCTAGGGAGAGAAGACCCCAGACCCATGGCCTGAAACAAAACCGTCTTCCACGGAGAGGGCAAGACCACCAGACATACTCGACCAGCTCCACTATGAGTGCACACGAGAAAGCTAACCGTAACGACAAAACGTGAGCTAACCTTTGACGAAACTGTTGGACCAATAAATTAAAGGTTTAATACTTTGGCATGTGGACCAAATATTAAACTTAAATTGATTGGTAAAGATAAGTGAGAAATATGATGGATTAGGATTGGGGTTTAGGAGAAAATGGCCATATTTTACTTGAGCTCATTAAGTAAACCTAATGACTAACTTTGTTAGTCCCAACTCCTATTATTATGGCTTAAACTCAACAAGACTTGATATATGTCATGGTCTTCCTATTTTGTTGGAAACCACATTGACCACGTTTAAAATCTCAACAACTTTGAGCCTCCTCTCCAAATCTTCATCTCTTATGAAAGACAAGTAAAAGACTTGTTCTATATACACGTTTTTTTAACAAAAAAAAACACTGCAACATTCCTCCATTTGTTTTGTCAATTCCGAAGTGTTAGAGTAGATAATCAAGTTCGTAGTTGGTGTATCAACGTTGGTCTCAACACAGTTCTATCATGGAATTCAAAAACGCAAATCAACCGATACACTAGGGCGTTTATTGAATTAAGGTAACAAGATTTGTCTCAGCTCTTTGTAATAGTAAACTTAATTTTGTTGTTAATCGTTTATAGCTTCATATCTTCATTGCTAAAATTAATTTGAGTTATATAGATTCTACAATCTTAACTCAATAAATCTGCCTTTTTAGAATTGATCTATAAAATTTCGATTAGGTTATTGCAATTTTTGAAACCTGCTTCATTAAAATCGAATTTGGTCTAAATTCAATTTATTTCTGTTTTGTGTTTTTAGACTAATGTTTTTTGCAAATTTAAGTTTACATAAACAATATCTGTTATTCCTTTTAGTTTAAACTGATCGTTTATTTTAAACTATTGTTAATAAGCTATAAATCAGTAATGGTATTTGCAAGTTGGTAACTATGCAAATCATTACTCGATTTTGATAATCAAAAACGTCATCAAAGTCTTCGCGAATATTGGTTGCATAAGACGAATTCAAACTTTGCGGCTCATCAATATTGAATTCTTTGTGACAATACGTGATCTTCGATCATATCGTGATCAGTAATTGGTTCACGTTTTTTGACAATAACAAAAAGAAAACACGTGAGCTGATCACATCGTTGGTCTTTACGCTGTGTGATAATCACACGTCTTCACGTTGATCAAATCGAGATCAATTACACGTTGTGTTATTTGGTTTTGTGATTTGGTTTAGATAAACTACCTTTGGTTTCAAAAACATTGTGTGACGTTGGACGTTGTGTGACAGTTGTCTTCTTCACGTTGGCCTTCGCCAAATTGAGAAATGCAGCTAATTGATTTTTGGTTGTGTCAAAACGTGAACAAAAATTGTTTTGTTTTTCAATTAGAAAACGTGACCAAAAGAAGAAGTCAAAATTATTGAAGATTTGATTTAAAACGTGAAACACGTCTTGATGTTATTGATCTTGACGTTGTCTGACTAAGTCAAATTGTGATCATTAAAATGTGGTGTGGTGATCACGTGGTGTTTTGATTTTTCAATAATCAAACTAGGATTCTATCCACGCAGTTGCGCAGGTTTTATATATTCAGTCAAATTAATTTTATATTAATTTATTACTAATTGTTAGATATAAAAAACAATGAGAATTTGTAGGTTCACATATTGGTCTATATTATGTGTATTAGTTTCTTTTTTTTCCTCGATTTCGTTATCAAAGTATAGAATTAAGAAACAAATAATATTTTCTTCTGTCAACAAATGATTTAGAGATCGGGAGTTATAACAATTTTAAATGAGAAAAGGATAACTGGCAAACAATTTTATGGTTCCATATAATTAATCAATTTTGTTTAGTCAATATTATTTGTTCCTTCATAATAGGTTTAGGGGTATGAGATCTAACTTATTGATTGGTAGGGTTAGGCATGAGCATTCAGTTCTTCGGTTTGTTTCGGATCGGTTTTTTTGTTTTCAGAAAAGCGGTAGGCAATAGGTACTAACAAAAATTCGGGGTGGTTCGGTTTCAGTTTTAGTTTTTTCAGTTCTGGAAATATGCTAACCAATGGGTACCTACTAAATTTTGGTTAGGTTCCGGTTCGGTTCCGGTTTTAAAAAAGTGGAACCGATTTAATACTAAAATAAAATTAGTTCGGTTCTAAATTGTTACTTTTTCAAAAAGTAAACAAAGTACCTTAAAAGTAACCAAATACCCGAAAAATAACCAAAAAAATTATAGTACTAACTATTTGTTGTTCGTATTTAGTAACTTTTGGTTTTCAGAACCGAACCGAGAACCGAAGTTACCTAAAAATTGAAACCAAACAGTTTTTTTAAAAAACTAATACCGAACTGAGAATCAAAATTACTTAAAAATTAGAATCGATATGTTCTTTTTAAGCAACCAAAATCGAACCAAACCGAAATTTTTGAGACGATTCAGTTCCGTTTTTTGGTTCCTTTTTTTTGCCAAAAGCTAGTAGGGATGTTAAAAGTGTGTTTTTACTCTTTCAATACCTAAATCCTATTAAACAATAGGGGGTTTTTTGATCAAAAAGTATAGGGATCTAAATAATTAGATTATTAAAAGTCTTATTAGGCAAAGAAAGTTGTGTGAGAATAAGGAAAAAATTAGATTATCACAAATTCAGAATTTTTCTCGCTTACTTCTTTACCCGACGGGTTTTCAAAAAAAAAAAAAATTGGAGTTGAAACGACGTCGATTAACCTAACCCGCTCTGGTTATCTCTCTCTCTCTCTCTCTCTCTCTCCTAACTCTCTGACAAATCGATTGGATCTTTCCTTCAACAGTGTTCTTAAGTGCTAATAGCTTAGAGGAGTCCGAGTCCAAGGAGCTTACTTGGGTCTTTAAGATTCGGGAAATTTGTAAGTTCAGCGTCGAACCCAAATGTTGGAAACTAATGCTCTTATTTGATGTTTTATAATTTGTGTGATGTTTTTGTTGACTAATCCATTTAGATTGAAGCCAACAAACAACTAAATTGACTACTGCACTTAGATTTCAGACTTTCGATCATGATCTTGAGACCAATATAATTACCATCTATTTAGAAAGTTGAATCCTTTACGAATTTTGTGTTAGATTTTCATGTGTTATTTACATATACGGGCTTTGCTAGTCATGTTGTGAATGTTGATCTGTAATTGTGAAAAATACACAAAAATATTAATCTTTGAGAATATTCCTTCTGTGCTTTCAATTAAGATTGAGAAATTTGCTAAATTAGATTCTTTTGCCGTGTGTGTTAAATGCTATATATATATATATATATATATATATATATATTTAATGCAAGTCCATTATAAGGTTTAGGAGATTTGGTTTTAAAAAACTTCATCGAGTTCTTGCAATGGAGGTTTTCATGGATATATATGTGTGTGTGACTTTTACTGGAGATTTCACTTTGTCATTTTAATGTCCATAACATAACTTCGTACATTGGTTCTGTTAGGACACAGTGTTTTATGTCGACTTTGAGGTTTTGTATCTCAATCTTCCCACTGCAGTAGTTTTACTGAGAGTATAAGTGTTACATTGGTTTTTATTTTTATTTTGGTCAAACACATTGGTCTTTCTCTAGATAATTTTTTGGTCAAAAGGAAAGTTAAATTATACATTATATTTTGTTTTTTATTTTGCAGAGTAAAATTAAGGTGTAGCGCTACTGTAGGATGTGAGAGCTAGACTATCAAACATAAAGATAAGTGTTTGTTAACTTATTAATGAATACTTGTTAATAAAATATTAAACATGTGTCAATTGTTCGGTTGAACAGACATTCTAAGTTAACGAAAAGTATGGTTTAACTACAGGGTGATTTTAATACCTGAAAGACTATATCTGTACTAATCTAATAATGTGTTTGTTTAAAATTTCAGTCATTATGAAAATTGAAAATCAATTCCATGGTTTCTGCGGATTAAGGAATGCAAGAAATAAAGGTACGACATCATAACCTCTTTTTAAGAAACTCATTCAGAAAAATTGTATCTAACATTGGCTCCACCTATTAAAATTAACGTCTGCATTGTAACTTTAACATCAAAATAACCTTACATTAAAAAGTATAAAAGATTAAACCAATTACATATCTACATAACATTCTGGAAAACCTATTTGTAAACAACATTTGTTGTTTTACTTTGTGGATTTTCTTTCCTATCAGTAACCAAGATCTTGAGACCGGATTTCTTACTAACCCTAGACATAGCAACATACAACTGACCATGTGAGAAAACAGGCTTAGGCAAGTAGAGACCAACATGTCTTAGGGTATGACCTTGACTTTTATTGATAGTCATTGCAAATGATACCATATTAGGGAACTGCCTTCTTTTCATTTTGAAATGCATTTTTGCATCAGATGGTGTAATAACATCCTAGGTATTAAAACCTTCTTGCAAATCATAGTCCCTGTAAGTATTTTAGCTTCAAGTACATAGTCAGCCAACTGCATGATCTGTAGTCTTGTTCCGTTACATAGACTGCCACTCGGATCTATGTTTCTGAGCAACATTACTGGACACCCTACTTTTAGCTTTAGACAGTGATTTGGTAAACCAGATGCCTTGACATTATTTAAAAAATCTGATGTGTAAACCGGATTATTCAAAGAGTTTTGATCGCTTGCATCTATACTATCCAAACTAAGATAGTGTTTTTCCTCTCCTGTAAAATAGATAACTATTGTTAATTATGAAAGAAAAAAACAATAGCAAATTGTTGATTGTACCAAAAGTATCTTAGTTGCAAAAAAAAGAGATAACCTGCAATCAAACCAATCTTTTACTTCATTTTTGCTACCTGATTCCAATGAATCAGCAGCACATGAACTTGAATCAGTGAGCTCAACAGCTATAGTTACACGATCTGGTCCTTTAGTGACATACTTGAAGAGATATTTGCACGAACCAGCTTGATTGCACCATTCTACATTAATGTGAGCATGATACCTCAAAGATAATTTCTTGTTGTAAGGCACAACGTATCGGTTATCACACTTAAAGCCATGTTTCTCTACAAAACACCCAGTGTCTCTTCTTCTATAAACTGGAATCCTTCATTGTTGACAAATGTATAATCAGAATTTGCTTTTGGAAAGAACTTTGAACATTTGCCATCTATCATACATGATTGTTTAGGATTCGCATGCCCACAAGGCCCATGAATCATACACTCCTTAACAACACCATGTAACTCAGGTTCCAAATCTTTATCAGGAATCTCTGCAGTTATAATCTTATCAGCATAACATGTTAAGGACAATCGAATAAATGAAAATCTGTTTTGAAACAAAGATTGTGTGAACAAACCTTTCCATATGTGGATTTTTGCAAATCTTATCAAACAATAGACACCTTCGTTTTGGTTGTTGTTGTTGATGTAGGCATTGTAGATTATATCTGCGTACTTGCCACATAGCGTACAATCAAGGAGATTGTCCCTTACATAATAGACAGCATTTAAAAGATATGAGTAAGAAACAATTGTCAATAGCGTAATCTATAGATATTTAAACAAAGATAACTTACTCATTATCTCTTAGCACAAAATCGATCTTCGCAGTAGCTTTACCACGGACATCAACAGTTTTCATTTGACCAATTTCCCTAAGCTTCCCAAGGACATCTGCATTATACAATGTTGAAAGCATGTATATGATATCTAATTTAAAGGCGTAATAGTAATTATGTAAGGGTAAAAAATATTTCGAAACAACATACCAATTAAGACTTTAGTATTCAGCTTGTAGTTGATAACATCATCAAACTTAGCTAGTTTGATGAATGAATGGTCTGTTACTGGTTCACAATCCGTAACAGTTGTCATGTACAGAAAACCAATCTTAAAGGTCTGGAGGGAAGGCTTGTATAGACCAAAGTCTTTGTTCACACCAAACATTTTAATCATCTTCCATTTCCCTACAGTCAGAGCATTCTTGAAATTTGTAATAAGCCCCTTCTTTACATTAGCCCCAATTAGCGATCCCTGAAAATCAAATTACGTAAAGAAAGATTTCGTTATTTTTGAAAACACAGTCTTTTATTTATTGTAAACGTGTGATACAAAAAAAAGTATAAGGTTAAGAACTTACATTTTCATCTGGTAAAATGAGCTCAATGGTTTCGCCCTGAAATTGCGAGTGTTGTCTCCAACGATTCATTATTTTTACTCTGATTGTACAGGCGCACTTCCACAGTTTAAGAAATGGAACCAACGTGAACTCATGTGGTAAGGCCAAACGTAAATCAACAGATTTTCCAGGGTACGAATCCCTCTTCGATCCCATAGCAAAAGCGTCTGCGTGTTTTATGATTCACGAAGGATAAAAAATAATCATACTGAATTTGAATAAACGGATTAGCCTAATGTGAGAAACATTTACAGTGCAAATGATATGGAACAAATAAGAAGTTACCGTAAATTTTGTTAATGGACTGAGATCGTGTGAAATTGTGGGGAGAGTAGTTGGCAAAAGCAGTTGGCGAATTTGAAACCTACACACGTTTAGAATCAGGAAAATTGTATTCATATTTTTAATTTGTATTTCTATTAATATTATTACTTAGTAAGTAGAAATAAACAATTTTTAATAGTTCTATAATTATGTTAAAAAAATGGGTGAGTTTGTATTTGTTATAAATGAATATTAATAGCCTGGATAAGGTGCAGACTAAATTTTCAAAAAAGTTTCGGTTTCTCTGACCAAACCGAACATGTAGTGTATAATATAATTATTATTGTTCTAATGAGATTTATGTGAAAAGGTAAAATAAACAAAGTCATCGGCTTAAGAAGAACAAAGTCCATGTAATACCGAAACATTATGTTTAATATTTAGGCCCAAATTAAATATGAATACATTGTAGGCCCAAATTAATTTGTTAATCAGCCCATAACAAAAACCCAAAATGAAAACCCTAGTACCTTGTGAGTCGCCGTTTGTCAACCACCGACGGAGCAATTAATGACTTTCTTTCTGCCTCGCCTTGTGAAGCTACCGTCGGTGCCGTTTGCTCGACCATTGTAAGGCAAGACTTCGCGAATGGAGTGTGGATGGATGATAATAAAGCTGGCAAGGAATGGATAATCAAAGAGATTGAAAGAAGATAAAACCTAAGGTATTGAATGGTTATGATCTTATCTTATCCCCGGGAGTTACAGAGGGGATAACTATGCAAGATCTAGTCTAATCTCAAGAAGGAAGAATCTAGATTCACTGTAACGTTAGAAAGAGAGAGTTGTTAGAAAGAGAGAGAGATGTGAAAGAAGCAAAAATATGGCAAGAAGTTGTAAAATAACATAAGGACCTATTATGCAATTAATACGAATAAAGGTTGTTTTGAGAAAAGCGTACGACAGCTTTAAGGGATTAAGATTGTTATCAAGAAATCGTGATCAATGGATCAGAATGATGGTTTAAGGAAACCAACTTTGGTTTAATAATCAAAAAATGTTATCAGATTTAGACTATTGTCAAAACTAATTTTATTATTTAAACAAGAGTTGCAAATTTAAATAAATTATGCAGATTATTTATTTAATTTTTATTTTTATAAAGTGTGTTTACTACTTTCAAATGTCTAGCAATGAAGAGACACTGAGGCAAATTGACGACACACCTATAGAAGATCAGGTTCCTGAGAACACCACTCTACCTGTTGCCGGTTTACCTTTTGCTGGTTTACTTGTTGACAATCAGATTGATGAGACGACACGTCAGAACTTTTTCAGACAAGGTCTTCCTTCAGTCACTGGTCAAAGCGATGCAGCGCAACTGCCTAATGTATTTGTGCCCGTACCCGTGCCTGAAAAATTTGATGGCCAAGGGTTCCAATCGTGGTAGCAGAAAATGATCTTTTTCCGACAAATCTCCAGCTCGAGAAGTTTTTCAAAGAGGATCAGCCATACCTTCTTCCGAGTAACACACACAGACTGTTGTTTAATACCTGTGGAAGCATGGAAACACTCTGACTACTTGTGTAAAGGCTGGATCTTAAACTGCCTTGAGAACAAGCTCTTCAAAGTCTACTGTGATTACAAAACGTCTAAGACGTTGTGGACAGCTCTAGATGAGAAGTACAAAGTTGAAGATGCTGGTTGTCAGAAATACGTTGTAGCTAAGTGTTTGAATTTCACAATGGTGGATTCGAAATCGGTAATACAATATGTGGAAGCTTTTTAATTGATCTGTCAAGAGATCGAATCGGAGGGGATGTCAATATGTGAATCCTTCATAGTAAACACCATCAGTGAGAAGCTTCCATCAGGCTGGCATGACTTCAAGAACTACCTGAAGCATAAGCGAAAGAAGATGAGTTTTGAAGATCTTTTCAAGAGGTTTCAAATAAAAGAAATAAATCGTGGGTCTCTTTCCAACTCGGTTGTCCTTCACCAACATGACGTCCACATGTTTGAGTGCAAACCAAAAGGTAAAGGCAAAGCAATTGCCACGTCTTCTCTGAAACCTGCCTCTTCGACGAATTTCAAGAAGCAGAGTAAGCCCAATGAGCAGAAAAATTTCAAAGGGAAGTGTCACAACTGTGACAAATTGGGCTACAAATCTGATGAGTGTCGCAGCAAGCCCAAGAACAAAGGGAAAAAGAACGACCAAGTGAATCCGACATAAGAGCATCTCTGTGCAGTGGTTATTGAATGTAACATGGTCCAACAAAACAACCCAAGAGAATGGGGTTACGACACTTGTGCCTCACAACACATTTACTGATAGAGCATTGTTCAGTAGTTATACCCCAAGTCCGCCAGATCACAAAATGCAAATAGCGAATGAATCTAAGTCAACTGACTTGGGAACAGGCACAGTGGTACTTAAGTTCACCTATGGAAAAGAAGTAACCCTCAAGAATGTGAGGCATTTTCCTGATATGAGGAAAAACTTGATTTCTGCAACTTTGATGGATGATGTGGCTTTGGAATCAAGTACATTTTAGGGACCATGTCTAAGTTTGGGGTGTATGTAGGCAAAGCATACAAGAAGAATGGGATATTGAAGATGTGTGTTCAAGCTGTCCTTCGTAAAGGAGTAGATGTCTCTGTTGCTGCTGCTTCTACTTCCGTTGTTGCTGCTGCTTCTAAAGCTGCAGATAATAATGTTATTGCTAATGTTGTTGCCAATAATGTTGTTGTTGTTTCTACTTCTTCTGATATAGTTTCTGATGTTTCAATGAATAAGAATGAATTTGCTTACTTCGTTGAGCCTTTTGATATTTGGCACAAACGATTAGGTCATGTTAACTATAAGTCTATTCAAAGACTAATGAACTTGAACCTAATACCAAAAAGCAAAACAAGCAAAGAAAAATGTGAAATGTGCTCACAAGCAAAACTCACTAAAAAACCATCACCCCAAGTTCAAAATACAACTGAACCTCTAGGATTAATTCACACAGACTTGTCTTATTTAAAACTTGTGCCAACTAGAGGAGGCAAAAAGTATTTTGTAACGTTCATTGATGATCACACAAAATACTGTTATGTATATCTATTACATAGCAAAGATCAAGCCTTGGAAAAATTTAAGGAATATAAACGAGAAGTTGAAAATCAACTCAGTAGACTATCAAAATAGTCCGAAGTGACAGAGTAGATGAATATGATGGACCTTTTAATGCATTTTGCAAAGAAAATAGTATTATACATTAAACAAAAACTCCATATTCACCAGAATCAAATGGAATTGCTGAAAGAAAAAATCAAACTCTAAAAGAGATGATGAATGCAATGTTGCGGGAATCTGGTTTACCCCACAATTTGTGGGGGGAGGGGGGGGAAGCACTGCTTACCACGAATTACATCCTCTATAAAATTCCACACAAAGTCACCGGGAAGACTCTCTATGAGCTTTGGAAAGGATCGTCACCTTCATATAAATACCTCAAAATGTGGGGGTGCTTAGCGAAAGTGGCAGTACCTCCTCCTAAAAAGGTCACAATCGGACCAAAAATTGTTGATTGTGTTTTTCTCGGATACGCACATAACAGTTCTGCATATAGGTTCCTGGTTATTAAATCAGAGATACCTAATATCCATGTCAACCCGATAATAGAATCAAGAAATGTGTCTTTCTTCGAACACGTGTTTCCATATAAGGATAAACAAAATCCAAAGAGAACTCGTGAAGAAAGAGATGACATTAATCATGAGCCTAGTACATCTTGAACTTCTCAGTCTAACTTAGAAGATCAACAAGATGAACTTAGACGCAGCAAAAGAGCTCGTCATGAAAAGTCTTACGGGATGATTTTTTGATGATTTTTCTTGTAGAAAATGAACCAAGAAATTTCACTGAAGCCATGTCTAAGGCAGAAGCTTCCTCCTGGAAAGAAGCTGTCAACAGTGAGATGGACTTCATCCAACAAATTAAGAACTTACTCAACAGTAACAAGGACATAATCCAACAAATTAAGAACTTACTCAACAGTAAGATTGACATGAAAGACATGGGTCTTGCTGATGTCATCTTAGGGATTAAAATCATACGAGCCTCTGATGGAATTATTCTGTCACAAGATCACTATGCTAAAAAGATTCTTGAACGATTCAAGAACTATACAAGTGGTACTACAAAAACACCTGTAGACTCTCAACTTCATTTGACCAAAAACTCAGGTGAAGCAGTGTCACAGGTAGAGTACGCACGAGTAATAGGAAGTCTTATGTACTTAACCAATTGTACTAGACCTGATCTAGCACATGCAGTTAAAGTACTAAATCGTTACACGAGCAATCCACGACATAAACACTAGAAAGCCATAACCAGAGTACTGAATTACTTACAGTATACAAAAAGTTATGGGATGCACTATGGTAGAGAACCTCAAGTATTGGAAGGATATAGTGATGCTAACTGGATTTCCGATTCCAAAAATTCGAAATCCACAAGTGGATACGTTTTTACCTTAGGAGGTGCAGCAATATCTTGGAAATCTTCCAAACAAACTCTGTTAGCTCGATCCACCATGGAATCGGAGTTTATAGCTTTAGATAAAGCAGCAGAAGAAGCAGAATAGCTTCGAAATTTTTTGGAAGATATATCTATGTGGGAGAAGCCTGTGTCGGCACTATGCATTCACTGCGATAGTCAATCGGCTATAGCCCAAGCACAAATAATCTCTATAATGGCAAATCTTGTCATATAAGGAGACGACATAAAACCATTAGACACTTGATCTCCAGTGGTGTTATCACAATAGATTACATCAAGTCAGCTGACAATCTAGCAGATCCTTTTACCAAAGGACTATCTCCAGATCAAGTAGTATAATCATCAAGAGGAATGGGTTTAAAGCCTATGACTTAAGAAGATGTCTGGTGGAAACCCTACCTACATGTCTGGAGATCCCAAGAAGTAAGTTCAAAGGGAAAACTAAATCAAAAAATCATTTAGAAGCGCATTGTGAGTATTATGACTCTACCCAGTTCCTAAAGATGATAAACAGTACAACCTGTAGAAAGTTGAGGATAAGTTTTAAACTTTTAATGATTTGAATCCAATATTTAGTTAATAAGTGAAGTATTATATGTTACTTTCTGAACATCCAAAAGTTTGGCAAATCACCAAGTGAGTGTGAAATAAAGGCCGTTTCTAGGAGAATGAAGGTAAGGCTATACTCTCCAAGTTCACTCATGAATTACAAGACAAAGTTCAAGGCCAAAATGAACACAATAGAGAACTTAGTTCTACTAGAAAGTGAGCTGGGTTATATTTGTTGTCTAGATTTACACTAAGCTTCTAGGTGGTTCAAGACATCATGTTCACCTCCTGGCCAAGTAAACCCGACATATATTAACAATGAATGGTTGAAAGCTGAAAATGCTACTTACTCAGACACAACACATTTTTGTCTACACTCTTGAAAGTTCATCTGTCTGTCTAGTCTATAGGATAAGTCTAGTTAGTAGAATCTATCGAGTCCATTTAGTCATAAGTTTAGAGTCATTTCTATTCATGTGGGAGATTATTGGACCAATAATTTGAAGGTTTAATACTTTGACATGTGGGCCAAATATTAAACTTAAATTGATTGGTAAAGATGAATGAGAAATATGATGGATTAGGATTGCGGCTTAGGAGAAAGTGGCCAGATTTTACTTGAGCCCATTAAGTAAACCTAAGACTAACTTTATTAGTCTCAACCCCTATTATTATGGCTTAAACTCAGCGAGACTTGATATATGTCATGGTCTTTCTATTTTGTTGGGAACCACATTGACCACATTTAAAATCTCAACATCTTTGAGCCTCCTCTCCAAGTCTTCATCTCTTATAAAAGACAAGTAAAAGACTTGTTCTATATACACGTTTTTTTAACAAAAAAAACACTGCAACATTCCTCCATTTATTTTGTCAAGTCCGAGAGTGTTAGAGTAGATAATCAAGTTCGCAGATTCCGAAGTTGGTGTATCAACGTTGGTCTCAACACAGTTCTATCCTGGTACTCAAAAACACAAATCAAACCGATACACTAGGATGTTTATTGAGTTAAGGTAACGAGATTTGTCTGAGCTCTGTGTAATAGTTATCTTAATTTTGATGTTCATCGTTTATAGCTTCATATCTCCATTGCTAATACTTAATCCGAGTTATATAAGTCCTACAGAAACAAGGCACCACAAGCTAGAAAAAGAATTCGTCAGAAGGAGCAAAAGGGGTGAACGGCGTCGATCCTATCAGAGCGACCAACCACCACTCATAGGTGCTGAAGAACACTGAAAAGTTATGGCGGTTGTTTGATTAAAACGAGAAAAATGTCTCTGAATAGAGAGAAAATTAAGAATTGACTTTGTTTCGTATGTTGTGAACTCTATTATTTTCAATTGATATCCTTTAACAAAAAAGAGAAGAAATGAATAGAAATTTTGTACTTGAATATATTACTTAATTGGGGATTTTCACATAGTTACCGGTTTAGAGTAGATTTAGAAGAGCAGGTGTACGAGTAACTTTGGTATGTTGTAAGCAAAAAAATGTAATAGGCATAACAATCCCCAATTCAAAGCTCAAATTTACCCTCTAACCCTAAACAATATCAAGTAGAGTGCTCAATCTCAACCAGCAAATGGCAAGACTTCCCCTAGACAAGATTGAAAGGTGTGGTTCCTATGGGTGGGTGCTTATATGATGTCCTATATGCCCATAGTGCGAGATTCCAAGTAAAATTGAACACCGGAAAGATTGTAGAGTTAAATTTAATTACTTGACCAAAAGCACTTCCCAAACCACAATTTTTATTCTCTTTTTTTTCTCTGTTAACATTGGGCCACAATTGGTTGGCTCATTAGGCAAGTTCGTGTATAATGCAGGCCGCGGGACTCGATCCCGAGACATACAAGTGCGCTTACCTTTAATAAACTTACCATCTGCCATTAGGCTAAAGGCCACTTGTACCATAATTTTTATTCAAAATACACAATCTATAACTTCCGTTTTAGAAGACAAATTATTAATAAATAACTTATAATCAATTACGCATTGAAGAAAAGGAAAAGTACTTATACAATTATCATTCTACACTATACACATTGGTGTGTTTAATCTCTTTCCTAAAGTGTTTATGCAAAGCTTTGTCAACCTACTCTAAGACAGAAGAAGGCCAGAGACGCTTCCACATTTGAATCTCTTCTTTACGATTTAGCTTTCGAATTCCTCCATAGAACCCTTCTTCCTCGTTACCTTTCTCTATGTGGTCTCTCCTGTTGATCATTGTTCTCCTCCACCTCGATCCAACTGTGTACTGGTTGAATTCCAACACAACCATCTCTATTTTCACCATTCATTAACACTTAATCAGTTAATATAACAATGTTAAAGCGAGTATCATTTTTTTAATAATTCGGGTGCTTCAAATTCGAGTAGAGTACTAATATCTATCCTAAATTCGACTCACGCAAGGGTTGGGGGAAACCAAATAAAAACTCCCTGAAGTACGCTCTACCACTTGACCATGTTTCTGTCGAGAACACGAGTACCGTTTTGACAAGACATCGATTGTACAAAGTATATGAAATATGAAGAGACAAAAATCATTATGGAGGTCATCCCCATTGGTAATACATAGATTCCAATGATAAGAACCTTATGTGGCGCTTTTAACATCCACTGAAGATTCACTATTTGTGGAAATGTAAATGAATGTCAAGATATATTCCACCATCATCATCTTATCTTTTAGGGACTCATACTTGCAAGAAAAAACATTGCTTGAATGTAGTCTCTTCAATATAGACCTTTTTCAACTACGAGTGGAGAATTTAATAGTCTTTCTGACATGAGGGTGATAAGAAAAACATAAAATATGACATCTAATATGGAAACACCCAAGTTTGGGCGTTCAGTAAAACAGTTTGGGTTCGGTTAGAGAAATTTGGAATTTGATAAATATTAAATTTTAGGGAAAGGTCCGAATGGTAAAAAAATAAAACAGTTAGTTTGATTTATGCTAAGAACATAAAAATTTTAATCATTTTGTTTTGTAATTTTGGGTTCCTTTGTAGCTTTTGATTGTTAAATTTAATTAATTTTGGTTTTTCATATTGACATAATTAATGTTGTTTTTGCAATAAAAATATTTAGTTTTGACAAGCAATTATGAATAAGAGTATATAATAAATAAAATTATATATATATATTTTAAAAATTAGTTATTACTGAATTTTGGTTACTTTAGAATCGTTCAACGTGGTTCAACTTCAATTTGGTTCAAGATTGAGTAATTCGACATAAAACTTTAATTTACATTTTATTTGGACTGTTTTATAATTCGTTTTGGGATCTAATTTGAGAATTTTTTGGAGAGAAATTTCTAAACCAAAGTATATGAATGTGAGAGAATTACCGCTACTATGGCAATGACAATGGTTAAGATTGCCGTCACAAGATTCCAAGTGGCCAACAACGCTATACCACCATCCTAACAAATTCACACAAGTTTGTTTCACAATCAGATTATCTTCAAACCAAAAAGCATCACAGCTAGCTAGATCAGGTCTGTTTCCTTAAGGCATGTCCAACAAGTTCCTATGCTCTGGGCCCCGTCTAAACATTAACTATTATGTTCATTATTTAGATCCAAACTTTTAAATTTTAATAGATTTAAGGCATACACAAGGTTCCTACTGGACATGAGCTAGATAATAAATTTACCATAAGGAAAATCTATGCTCCTTCTCCACTGGATTTCGATGTGATCTCCAGGTTTCAACTCTCTGAGAGAATCTGACCCATAGAGATGATGAGGAGATGCATCAATGGGAGCTGCTCTAATCTTCTCCCATGTCACATCCTTTTCAATTGAAATTACTCTTCTACCATGAGGTAGATACCTAAAATCCCAATAGAACATAAATTATAGTTTCTGGTTTCACACTAAACTAAAGATTGTATTAAATGTGGACATGAGATATACATAATTACCTAGCTTGAAAAGTATCAGTATGAATATCATAACTGAGTTCAGCATCATAACATGACAACATAAACCCTACATGTCCATTCTGCTCATATACCCATAAAACATATATATTAGAGCTGGGAATAAAAACAGAATTAGAATCAAAAGCTCTTTTTGTTCAAAACTATGTTTATCAAAACTAATGATTACCTCACGGTTGTAAACTTGAGCTGGGAACCAGAAATTGCCTGATTCAAGAGAGAGGTAATAGTTCATGATGGAATCAAGTGGCAAAGAAGAATCAAATATCTTTCCAAAAGATTTGAAATTGGCCAAGCCAAAATGTTCAGTGTGTTGATGAGTAAAATCAAGATGATATTTAGAAGAGAGATAGCATTGCCACTCTCTATGAGCAGCAGGACCAAGGATTTTTCCCCATTTGGTGTTCAAATGTTTCTCCCATAAATGATCACTCATACATCTTTCCCTTAAGGAACTACAAACCCTAGCCATGTTGTAGAGTTCGGAAGGCAAAAGAAGTTCAAGAATGTACTCAAGAGCTAGGTCAGGGAGGTCAAGGATTGGCATTTGGTCCACCACAAGAGAGCTTGGACTAGGTGTGATTGAGTGAAAAGTGTTCATGAAGGGTTTCTTGGAGAAGAAGAAAGAGTTCAAGGTTTTAACTTTAGATGCCCATAAAGAAAGAGATAGAGATTTGCTGACAAAGAAGAAGAAAGAGACACAAGTGATGAGAAGGTAGAGTAACATTTGGAGAATTAGGGAATATTATTACCTTTTGATTTGTTAATAATGAAGATATAATTAAATGGAACTGAATATATATAACCAACTGGAGAATTAGGGAATCACCAACCAAGTTATGCAGCAAACAATTTTTTTTTGTTTATATTGATTTTAAATTCGAAACCAACTTAGTGAAACTAAAAGAGGGAAAGAAAAATGAAACCACAAAGTCCAGATTAGAGAAAAAAAACTTGTGAAACAAAACTGGAGTAATGTGGAAATATGTTTTTTAGATCGAAAAAAGTAATATTCAAAAAAAAGTTGTTTAAGAAACATAAGATAATGGTGGTGATATTGGAATTTCCAAACACAGTAAGAGAAGAGAGAGAATCAGATCTGGGTTGCAGAACAAAATGTTCATTAAACCTAAAACATAAGAACAAAAATTGTATAAGACAAAAATAGTTAACAATATAATTATTATTTATCATAAACAATACATTATAAAAAAAAAAAAAAGAAGAACAAGAATTGAGATTTTCACCTTCAGACGCAGAATTCTCTCTCTCACCACCCAATGTCCCAAATTCCTTAGAAACAACAAAATATGCAGAAAATCAACTAAACATCTTTGGTTTTCTCCAAGACTATCTATTTTCTAACCTCTATCAAAAAATAGCAAACACCTTGATTAGGATAAGATGAGAGGCTATTGCTTATTTACCCTTTTTGTCATAAATATACAAGAGATGGGTGTTGAAGCTTTAGTACTAGATTTTTACCCTAAACCTTGAAAAGATTTCCTTTACCCACAGTAATTGGTCTACTTGTTTTTTTTTTGGATTAGATAACACATTTAATTCATTCAACTAGACAAGTAGGTGGAGTTTAATACAACTTTTGCCATGCGATCGGCTTCTGAATTCTCTTCTCTACAAATGAAGCTAAAAGCTATTGAATTAAAATGAGATGCTAAAAGATCCGATCTCAGTTGTACATTATCCAATCTTCGGTTCAGAGCTTCTTCCATTGCCATCTTCACCGCAAGACTTTCTGCAATCAAAGGGGATCCAACAAAATTCTCCTTTTTTTTATTTGAGGAAGAATTTGATGCCCAATCTTTGAAGGTACATGCCAGTCGTGCTTCTTCTATTAATTCGTTCCAAGCCGCATTAGTTGAAATCACAATCTTCACAGGAATATTTATTTGGGTCCTACAATTTTGGGCTGGTAGCTTCAGATTCGGGAGTGAGAGCTGGGCTTCTTGCCATTCCTTTGCATTCATTATTGCCTTTGTTATGATTTTTTGTTCTGATGTTGTGATGTTGCTGAAACACCATTGATTTCATGCAGTCCAAATTGTCCAGAATACCCAAGGGGTTAGCGTTGTGGCATTTAAATTAACTGGAGGTAAGGTTGTGGCTCTGTGACCTTCCTTAATTATGTCCTCTAGGGTCTGGTTTTGCCTTGGTATAACTTGATTTCAAAGTGGGAGGAGATTCTAAACTTGTTCTATGAATGTGTAGTGCAGGAACAGATGAGTATCAGATTCAAGTTCTCCACACCTCTTAAACCTTCCTTCTTCTATTATACTTCTTACACCTTCCTTCTTCTATAAGATTCCATATTCAGCAGTTTCCAAATAAAAGATTGAACCTTTGGTGAGCATTTTGAATTCTATACTTCTTTTCTCCCGCCGAAGGGCTTTGTTGATACCTATATTATGGGGAGAAACTTTTCTTGGCTTATATAGTGATAACTAGTCTTTGCTGAGTAGGATCCGTTCCTAGTTACCGAACCATATGGTTTTGTATTTTGTACCTTGTGAACATGGTTTAAGTTCTAGTATCATTCTTTCATATGCTGGTAGGATTTCTCAGGTTTTTTCAATATCCCATTCTGTGGTTCCGAGTTTGAAGAGGTCACTAACTTTCATGTCCACTTGATTCTCCTTTGCAGGTCCCATTGGGCAGCATGGGTAGTCCATTGAAAACCAGGAGTCATTCCAGATTCGAGTATACTTTCCATCTCCAATCACCTGGCCAATATTTTTCTTGAGGAGTTCCTTCCCCATAATGATTCCTTTCCAGCCATGAGAGGAGTTTGTGACTTGTTTGCAGTCCAGAAAAAGGTGTGTTTGTCCATACTTCCCTAAGAGCACTCTAGCTAGGAGGCTTTCTGGTTGATTCAATATTTTTTAACTCAGTTTTGCTAGCATAACTATATTAAAGTTCTCAGACATCACAAAAACTCGTCCCTCTTGATTGTTTGCTTTTTGTCATTTTCTTCCATAAAATCCAACATATTTTCCAATGGTCTTGTTTTGAGTCCCACCAAGATCTGGTAAGAAGGGATTGAATTTTCCTACTCATGCTTGTTGGAAGTTTGAAATGGGACATGGAGTAAGTTGGTATTCAGGACAGGACTGACTGCAACATGTCTGTTTTCCCTGAAGGTGATAGGAACTTTGAAGACTAGTCGTTCTTAGCCTTAGTAGGTTATTAAAGATATCTTTCTTCTTTTTCCCGAAGTTTTTTGGGAGTCCAAGATATTTTCCTAGGCCTTTTGTATGTTGGATTCCGAGCTCTTCCTTTACTCTCTCTTTTACAGTTGCTTCTGTTTTCCTAGAGAAGATAATTCCTCTTTTTGCTTATAGATGGTTTATCCAGAAACTGACTCATATCATGACAGGATATCATTAAGGGACTTGACACTGTTCGAATATGTTTTGTAGAAGAACATAGTATCATTGACAAACAAGAGGTAGTTCAAACATGGGCTTTTTTAGGCCACTTTGAAACCAGTAAAAGATCCTCTAAGCTTGCCTCTTCACGTAGGCCTGAAAGCACCGTACTACAGAGGATAAAAAGATAGGGACATATGGGATCTCCCTGTCTTAACCCTCACTGCGGAATAACGTGTTCTTTAGCGGAACCATTGATTAGGAACGTGTAGGTAAAAGTGATAATGCACTGCATTATCCAATTCCTCCATTTAACATAGAAATCCAGCTTCTCTATTACTCGATTTAAAAAGCTCCATTCAACTCTATCATAGGCCTTATACATGTCTGATTTTATTGCCATTGAGGTGTTGATCTTTGATTTTGATGTTTTCATATAGAGGATCATCTCATGCGTCACAAGGACATTTTCTGAGATTGATGTACCTAGGATGAAAGCGGATTGGCTCTCTAGAATCACAAAATCCAGGTACTGTTTGAGTCTTTTTGAAAGCAGCTTTGAACAGATCTTATAATAGAAATTACACAGCGCAATCGGCATGTAATCTGTTGTTGATATTGGGTTGTGCTTCTTAGGTATTAGTCTGATATGAGTGGCATTAATTTCTGCAGGTATGGTTTCAGCCACAAACGACTATTGTAATTCTTTCACTATAGCCGGTCCCATAAGATTCCAATTTTTCTAGAAAGAGCCTGCAACAAACTCATCTGGCATAAGTGCCTTTCCAGGGTGTATTGAGAACATAGCATCTTTGATTACTTGGTGTGAGGGTTCTACAATGAGGGTGTTATTCATGGTCTGTGATATTATTGGTTTTAGTACATTATCCACAACTTCCAGATTTCCACTGCTCTGCTCTCGGAACAGGGCAATGAAATACTCCTCCAAGACCTTTGTTATATCCTCTTCATTGGTAAAACTTTCTCCTTATGTCTCCTTAGTCACACTGAACCGGTTTATTGCACTTCTCTTTTTTGTTATGGTGTGAAAGTAACTCAAGTTTTTTCCCCAACTACAGCAATTGTTGTCTACTTCTTTGCATCCAATAGATTTCTTCTTGCTTATAAAACGCTTTCAGTACAGTATTCAGACTGTGGATTTCTTCACTATTGATGTTGGATTTTTCATGAGTGAGTCCAACATATTCTTCTTGGCCCTCTATATCTTTCATTTTCACTTTCCTTTCCTCCTTCCATTTGATTAAACATGATTTGCATCTTGCTATTTGGCTGTGATTGATAAATTTCTTGTATCTTCCCAGATTTTTTGGATTAGGTTTTGGGCATCTTCATTCATTTCTAGATTTTTGTCAAAGCGGAACAACCCCTTTTTCTTCTGTTTTGATGGGTGAGGAAGGTTATGATCGGCCTATGATCAGATCCCTTAAACTTCAGGTACTCTATATTGGATTTTTGGGAACCTCTCTGTTCAGTAGTTGTTAGCCATTGCTGTGTCGAGTCTTGATCTACTGAGGAGAGAGTGTCTGTGTCCTTGGTAAGACAAACAGTTGCCTTTATGTTGCAGATCATATAAATCCTTTTCCACCAAAGACTCCCTGAACCTGGCAAAGGAAGCTTTGCTGCGAGGTGGACCACCCTCTTTTTTAGAGTTACATAGGATTTCATTGAAATCCCCAATTATTAACCACGCTTGATCTCTTGTTCCCACAGTATGCAAAAGTCAATTCCATGCTTCTCTTCTCTTGCTCATGTTTGGCTCTCCATATAAGAAGGTAATGTACAAATATGATGATTTAAGCTCTCGAATAAGAGAAGCAATGCACGCCTACTTGGAGGAAGAGAGAACTTGTGGTGGAGGAGTAATGAGTTGAGTTGGAGGGAAACTTTTAACAATTCCATATATAGTTTCCATATATCGGTAGGATGATCGGTTCTTCATCCGCTATATTCATGGAATTAAAAGCTTCAGGCAGTGGGAAAACTTCTTGATCCATTGAAAGTAACCGTAGTGAGAATGGTGTGGCAATTTGTTGTACCATCAACTTAGTTAGTGTTGTGGTTCCTCCTAGCAGCCGATTTGATTCAGATCGGTTGCATGCAAACTTGAAATCAATGTTAGATGGTCGGGATTACTTTAGTATACTAGTGAAGTACTATGGTGATTTGCAATCCGAAAAAGTCGAAAAGCAGGGAAAGGGAGAGGAGTAGGATCCAAGGAGAAAAGGTCGAGACTTGATTAGCGAGAGTAGGGATGGAAACAAAACAAAAAGATAAGGATCTGAGGGAAGATCTAGGTGATGCTAAATGGTATGAGTGCCTTTGGGAGCTTAAAGAAAAGATTATGGGGACATGCAAGTGGGTAGATGGTGATTTTGAGCTATAATCAGGCTGGTGATTGTGAGCACAGAGGGCGAAGAAACTAGGGCGATACAGGAGAGAAAGGTAGTCGAAGAAAACAAAATCTAGAAAAGGGAAGAACCAGCAACAAGAAACCTTGATCCGGTGAGAGAACTATGAAACTCCTTCAGACTGGAGAGCAGAGAGATTTTTGCGTTGTGGTCTAATTAAATAAAGAGATATGTTTTACTCACTCTCTCATAACATTCTTTTGGTAATATTACAATTATTCTAACACAAATTAGCACTTTTATAAAATATTAACTTTTTATATTATCAATTGTAAATAATTGATGAATCAACAACAATTTGGGTTCAGAGATTCTTGTTCAAGTGAAGTTTCAATTTGAAAGATTTTCCTTTGCCATTTTGACGATCAGATAGACTCCTTTTCCGCATTGATTGCTAGACATACTCATTTTCTATATTGGTCTTCCAACTCAAAACCGATTGACAATGAGTAGATTGGGCCCTAGTGTATATATATTAGGTTAGAATGACCCCAACTTTCGATGTAGAATATCAATCACATTCTAACACTCCCCCCAAGATGATAGGTGATATAACCGAACATCTTGTAAGACCACAACATACGAATCAGCATGATACATACATGTCTAGGTCCGAGCATTGGGGGTTGTTCCTTGTAATGGTTGTCCCTTGTAAATGTTATGCTAGTTTTCATTGATATTTTGCATCATTTCCATTCGTATAGGTTACATTTGATCATATTTTAGATAGTATTTTGCATATTTCATGCTTTAGAGTTTTAGGATCATACATTTTCATATTTTCTCCCTTTTTGAGTCAGTTTTGGTGATTTGGAGCATAATTTGGAGGACTGGAGTTTTTGGGATGAGGCATTCAATCAATGAATGGAAGTAGACCAAGGGACACATGGAGAAGAAAAAAAGAAGAAACTCTCAGTCTTGGCATCGACCTTGAGATCGAATGAGCAAGGTCAATGGTTTGTAGCATGGGTTGATGTGGGAAGGAGACCCAACGGTTGATGGTCACTTGACCCAACGGTTGATGGTCGCGACCCGACGATGAATTTGTGGAACGCACATGGGAGAGGACAGGATCATGCGACCTCAAACATCAGGTCAACCCAAAGACCTCATCAGCCATGTACCGCAGCCCAAGGTCAGTGTTCCAAAGCATCAGCCATCCATTCAACCACCACACCTCGATCCAGATGCACCCGAGAACACATACAAGAATGCTCCACCTTAACCTTCAACCCGACGAGAAGACCTCAACTTTGGTTTGTTTGCTTCCAAACATACTGGACCGCACTTCATCGACCAACAACCAGACCAAACCAACTGGATGATGCCTGTCCTGCATCAAACGTCCACAATCCAAAACTTCAACATGCGGCCCACTGATGCGTGCTCGACATGGAACACACGTGCATGAATTCTCTTCATGGAAAACACTTCCTTGATCATATGGTCGATTGCCACACCTCGACCTCAGCATCATTTTATCATTTTATTTGGTCTGACTCGGTTCATCTCGGGTCGACCTAATCCGTTTTTATTACTCTTAAAACCCTAAAATAAGGGTAGAATGCTCTAAGTTTTAATTTCTAAGCTATGAACATTTTTGAGAGAGAGTTGAGGGAAAATACTAGAGACCCACTTGGATCATATTCTTGGATATCTCTTTGATGATTATTGAAGAATCTCTTTATCTTATCTCATATCTATTTCAATATATTCACCTTCTTATCTTTTGTTTCGCTTTCTATTTTCATTATGTGTGAGTTGTCTATAGAGTGGTTGAAGGCTTGGTAGGTCCTAGGGTTGGGTTGTTGATTTTTTTGATGCTTAGGTTGTTAATTTCTTCTTACTATGTGTTCTTAATGCTAGATTCAACTTGATCACTTGAAAATAGATGCTAGGATATTTCATGCCCTAGAATTGTTTGATGAAATTCTTGAAAGACTTTTTTAAGAGTTTTTCTTCCCTATCAATTGAGAGATAAAGATTGGGTGATTAGTTGACTTAACGAAATCGATCTTAATGGTTATTGATTAATTTGTTTGTAAATGAGAATTTAGCTAAATCGATTGATTAGTTTAGAGGTTATTGCCATGAGAGTGGGTTGATCTAGAATTGTGTTTCATATCCTAGACTGAGCTTCATTGTACCTTATTGCATTATCAATTGATTTCCTTTCCTTTGGATTGATTTTCTTAGCTTAAATCATTAGTTATTATCCAATTGTCTTTGCTTCTTCATTATCTTATTTTTGTTTAATTTTATTTTGTGCTTAAATTTGTTTAGTTTATACTTGTTTGGTTTTGGATTTAGATTGAGTAGTAGTAGTTGTTAATCTCACACTTTTTGAATTTCTTTAATTTAAGTAAGAATCCTATAATTTTATTGTGTTATATCTAGGTTATCTGTGGATTTGAATCTCAAGTACTTGCAACTACAAATTATTTGTATTTGTTGAAATTAATTGCTCACACCAATAATAATAGTTAAGAGTTTAAATAAAATGTGGTGATAAGATAAATTTAAAAATTGAACTAGTGTATATAGTAATGTAATGAATAAGTATGTAAAATATTTAAGAAATATTTCATGAAATATTTCTTGAAGTCTGTAATATAAACACCCATGCTTGGCCACACCGAAAAAAACATCCATGCTTGGTATTCTTTGGATATTTTACACACCTATTCTTTACATTACAATAATACACTAATTTAGCTATTTGCTTTATCTTAAAACCACATTTTTTTCTAACTCTTACTTATTATTATTATTATTATGTTGACACTTATAACACTTATCCTTAATTTATTAAATAATATGTCTCACGAAGATTCGCATCTTCCATTTGCTTCAAAACGGTACCAATGCACATGGATTTATAGTTTAAGTTTTTAGTTACCATTTTAATATATAAAAAGTGCAATGCCAAATAACCATATCAAAGAAAAACTCATAATTCTTAAGTTTATCAACCAAATTTTCAGTTTCACTCTTTAATATAGCATCATCACACAAACTATATAACAAAATTGAAACTGTGACAAGTACATGACATAAATAATACTTTTGAATTAATTTCATGCAATCCTTTTAAAACCTTTTGGTTTTTTTCCTTTCATATTAGAATCATTATATTTATCCTTGTCCTCTTACATTTTTAATATTAAGATCAAGTGACTTCAATGCATTTTGTAATTCATTAAAAAGGCATAGTCCTGATGTATCATCTAACTTCAAATACTCTAAGAAAAATTCTACTGTTTTTATTTTTTTCTTTGACATATTCGCAAATTTTACTATTAAACTCATTAGTACTTGATGAATTACATCCATTGTAAAATCAAGAACAACAGAATAATATTTTACCTCTTCACTAACATTTGTGATAGAAAGTCTTTCCTTAAAAGCAAGATGAGTATGAGCTCGTTTTGAATGGTATGCATAAGATAAAGGTAATATATTTCATGAGTTTGGATATGTCTTATATGATCATGCATAATCACATTACAATCTCTGATCATCTCAGTCATATTTAAAAAGTTATAGCCACTATCTTGGTAAAGTTCCTCATTTAATCCATGAAATGCAATTTTTTTAAAAGACATTTCACAACTGTAATTATTCGACAAAAGTTTACCTCCAACATCTTTTTTTATCAATATTAGGTCACAACTGGCTAACACATTAGCGAAGTTCCTATATAATGTAGGCAATAGGACTCGATACCTGGATGTGCAAGTGTGTTTGCCTTTAGTGAACTTATCACATTCCACTAGATCAAAGGCCACCTGCCCACATCTTTTTCTTTTGTAAATTATTTTAAGATTTTTCTATTAATAGTTAGATTATTTTGAAATCTTACTTTTAAATCATTTCGACTTCTCATATTAGACATATACTACTCATTTTTCTCATGATTTTTAATATATCACGAATATGTTTCCAATCTCTCAATCCTTCTTTTACTAATAAACTTGAGTTAACATGAGATGCAAACAACTTACAGCAAAAATAAAATACATTTTATCAACATGCATTGAGCAAACTAACCATTTTCCATTATCAATCTCTCCACTACTCAACTTTTTAGAATAATGCTTATATGAAAAATGCCTTTTATTTTATCAATAGGAAACTCAAAATCTACCACTCTTATTGGTCATTTTTCAATTAGCAAACCCATTGTTTCATTGTCAAGATTATTCTAATTTTTAAGATCATAGATATCAAATGGTGGAATTAGATTTTATTCAATATTAAACGGTTTTACACATTCTCACGAGACTCAGTCAATAAATCCTCTAATCTTTTAGTAGAGTGATCATTAGGATCCCCATTAGATTCAAAACATTAGTATTTTTTCTTTTAATAAACTTATCTAATCCTCGTCTTTGTGATTTCAAAAATTCTTTCTCTTTTTTTTTTTCTTTTTGTTTTCTCACATCCAAACACCATAATTGAAGAAACCAAAACAATATCACTTAGAATTTGTGAAGCAAGCACCATAACTGAAGACTTGAAAGCTACAACAATCACCAACAATGCATCCACATAAAATTAGAAAGGAAAATCGTTAGATAGAAAAAGAAAGATCGAATTTGAGTTGGCAAAAAAAAAGAAGAATCCATTTATTAGAAATTGTAGAATTAAGTTTGAAACGGATACCTTAGGGAGCAAGCTATCCAATAGATAAGATTAAGATTATTTTAGAAAGTTATCTAAACTTAATTTTAGGAGTTATCTAAACTTATCCTATTAAGTTTAGGAAATCTTTTCTTGTCTATAAATAAGGACTTACCAATGTGTAGTAAGACTTATGAATTGTGATTGAGAGTTTAGGTTTTGAGTTATTTTCCTAAGCTAATAAAGAGAGTTATTCTTTGTTAATCATTCTTCATACAAGTTTTAATCTTCGTTTCCACAATTGGTATCAGAGCCATGTTGGAAAGAAATCGTGTGTCGAAGCAAAGAGGATACACGAGTTGTTAAAGTTTTTCAAGAAAATTGAGTTCTCGAAATATGGAAGGTTTACCCGTATGTTTACCAATAGTTCTTCCCAAGAAGAAAGGAGGTGGAGGATCATCTTCACTGCATTGTCCCATCTTGAATTCAACAAACTACACCGTTTGAGCCATGAGGATGAAGATTTGTCTCAAAATCTCAAAGGTGTGGGATGTTATTGAAGAAGAATAGACTGATGGTGACAAAAACAACTTGGCGATGGGATTATTGTTCCAATCGATACTGAAACTTTGATTCTTAAAGTCGGTGAGTTGGATACTACAAAGAAGATATGGGAGGCAATTAAATCAAGGTTTTTGGGAGCTGAAAGAGTCAAAGAAGCTAGGTTACAAACTCTCATGGCAGAATTCGATCGACTAAAGATGAAAGATGGTGATAGTATCATAGCTTTGTTGGCAAGTTATTCAAAATTTCTTCAAAATCCGCCTCTCTAGGAACAATTATTGAGGAATCGAAACTTGTTAAGAAGTTTTTAAAGTGCCTGCCATGAAAGAAATACATACATATTGTTGCTTCTCTTGAGCAAATTCTCGACCTAAAGACAACAAGCTTCAAGGACATCATTGGTTGTTTTAAATCACATGAAGAGAGGATTTATGATGAAGAAGAAGCGGCTCAAGAAAAACAAACAAAATTGATGTATTCAGAGAATCGATCTAGAAGAAACGACAACTCTTCAAGAGGAAGAGGACGAGGAGGTCGTTCAAATTCTAGAGGAAAAGGACAAGGAAGAAGTTCTAATGATTGAGATTTGTCCAAAGTGATTTGCTATCGATGTGATAAGTTAGGTTATTATGCATCTAAATGTCCAGACCGACTTCTTAAGTTGCAAGAAGCACAAGAGGAGAGTGTTGATGAAGAAACACAAGAAGCCGATGATCTATTGATGCATGAGGTTTTTTATTTGAATGAAGAGAATTGTGTACCAAGTAAGTTTGAAACGAATCATGGAGATAATACTCGGTATCTCGACAATGGAGCTAGCAACTACATGACTGGAGATAGAAGATACTTTACTAAGCTTGATGAGAAAGTTATCGGGAAAGTTAAATTTAGTGATGATTCTTGAATTGACTTAAAAGGAAAAGGCTTGATTTCTTTCATTGATACAAACGGTAAAGCAAAGAAGATGACTAATGTATATTACATTCCCGGTTTGAAGACTAATATTATTAGTCTAGGTCAAGCAACCGAATCAGGATGTGACATTAATATTAGTGGTGATAACTTGATAATGTATGATCGTGAAGGAAAGATAATTGTCAAGGCTAAAAGATCACCAAATCGACTCTACAAGGTGAAGATGGAGGTAAAAGAGCCGCAAGTTTACTTGACTAAAGTTGACAAATCAAGCAAGTGGCATGCTCAGTTAGGTCATATAAACTTTGAGTCGATTAAAAACATGATCAACAAGGAAATTGTCAAGGGGAATCCAAGTATTAAGATAGAGAAAAAGATGTGTGGATCGTGTATTCTAGGTAAACGAACTCGACAAGTCTTCCCACAAGCAACTACTTTCCAAGCTGAAGGAGTTCTTGAGCTAATACATGGACATCTTTGTGGTCCAATATCACCAAAGACTGCTGCGGGAAATCGTTACATCTTTGTTCTCATTGACGATCATTCAAGATACATGTGGACTATTTTGATGAAGGAAAAGGGAGAAGCTTTTGACAAGTTCAAGAAGTTTAAAGAAAATATTGAGAAAGAAAGCAAAGAAAGAATAAGAGTCTTTCGAACAGACAGAGGAGGAGAGTTTCTATCAAGAGAATTCAGAGATTTTTGCATAAACATGGGAATCAAACGACAATTCACAGCTCCTTATTCCCCACAACAAAATGGTGTTGTAGAAAGAAGAAATAGGACCTTGATGGAGATGACAAAGAGCATAATGAAGCATATGAGGTTACCTAATTATCTTTGGGGAGAAGCTGTTNGAACAGACAGAGGAGGAGAGTTTCTATCAAGAGAATTCAGAGATTTTTGCATAAACATGGGAATCAAACGACAATTCACAGCTCCTTATTCCCCACAACAAAATGGTGTTGTAGAAAGAAGAAATAGGACCTTGATGGAGATGACAAAGAGCATAATGAAGCATATGAGGTTACCTAATTATCTTTGGGGAGAAGCTGTTCGACACTCAACTTACTTGTTGAATGGAATAGCATCAAGATCAATCAAGGATAAAACCCCTTACGAACTTTATCGAGCAAGGAGCCCTAATATTGATGATAGATCACGTGTTCTTGTACAACTTGGTACCGAATCCGGATCCAAAGCATATCAATTGCTTGATCCTACTACTCAAAAGATTGTTGTTAGTAGAGATGTAGTCTTTGATGAAACCAAGGGATGGAATTGGGATCTAGAGACTCAAAAACAACAAGGAAATCTCGATGAGGTTATTGAAGAGATGAATCTTCGATATAGAAGAGATTTTGAGTCACATGAGGGTACACAATAAAAGCATGTTATCGACAACCCTAAAGCCATCAAGACCGAAGAATCTATGGAAAAAGGGTTTGAAACTCGAGATGAGATAACAAGAGGCGAGAGTGGAGTAGATCAAACTGAACATCAAGAAGTAGAAGTACCAACATCAACAAAATTAAGAAGATCCGAACGAGTGAGCACAAAACCGAGATATTTGGATGACTATGTGTTGCTCTCGGAGGAAGAAGGAGATAAGTTGCTGTTATGTCTTGATGATGAACCTCGAAACTTTAAAGAAGCCAAGGAGTTGAATATATGGATGGAAGCTTGCAAGGATGAAATCGAAAGCATAATAAAAAAAACAAGACTTGGAATCTTGTTAGTCTTCCAAAATAAGCAAAAGCAATAGGTTTGAAGTGGATTTTTAAGATCACGAAAAATTCTGATGGAAGTATCAACAAATACAAGTCAAGACTTGTAGCTAAGGGATATGTTCAAACTCATGGAATTGATTATGAAGAAGTCTTTGCTCCAGTTGCAAGACTTGAGACTATTCGATTACTGGTTAACCTTGCCTCGTAATATGGATGGGAAATTCTTCACCTAGATGTGAAGACAGCTTTTCTTCATGGAGACTTGAAAGAAATAGTCTATGTTACACAACCAGAAGGTTTCGAGATTCAAGGGAGTGAAGAGAAAGTTTATAAGCTCAACAAAACTCTTTATGGATTGAAACAAGCACCAATGCATGGAATGAAAAGCTAAATCGAATTCTCAAGGAACTTAAGTTTGAAAGATGTTCAAAGGAACCATCCGTGTATTGCAAGGTTATTAAGGAGGAAGATAGATTAATTCTTGCTGTATACTTTGATGACCTATTTGTCACGGGAACAAAGACAAGCATCATAAGCGATTTCAAGATGGAGATGGCTTCTAAGTTTGAGATGAGCAATCTTGGAAGATTGACTTATTATCTTGGGATAGAAGTAAGGCAAGATGAGAATGAGATAGTATCGAATCAAAAAAGATATGCCTTGAAGATTCTCGATGAAGCCGGAATGAGTGATTGAAACTCGGTACAAACTCCAATGGACTCCGGTTTGAAGCTGTCAAAATCGGAAAGGGAGAAGGAGATAGATGCCACGGCTTTTAGAAAGATCATTGGATGTTTGCGATATCTACTTCATACAAGACCTGATCTAAGTTTTAGCGTTAGTGTTCTTAGTCGGTATATGCATAGTCCAAGGAATCACATGGAGCAGCCTTGAAGCAATGTCTTCGATACTCAAAAGGCACAACATCACTCAGATTAGTGTGTAAGAAAACGAAGAATGAAACTTGATCATTGATATGTTACAGTAATAGTAGTTTCAATGTTAATCCGGATGATGGAAAGAGTACAACCGAACACATCTTCTACTTTGGAGAAAGTCCAATCTCGTGGTGTACACAAAAATAAGAGACAGTAGCTTTATCCTCTTGTGAAGCTGAATTCATGGTTGGAACCGAAGCAGCAAAACAAGCTATTTTGATCTAAAAATTGCTTAGTGAAGTCACAAAAACACCAAGTCAAAAGGTCACCATACGGATTGACAACCGTTTGGCAATAGCTCTTACCAAGAACCTTGTTTTTCATGGTAGGAGTAAACACATACACACAAGGTATCATTTCATTAGAGAATGTGTTGAGAATGGCCTAATTGTAGTGGAACATGTACCCGGAGATCAACAAAAGGCCGACATTCTCACAAAGGCACTTGGTCGAATCAAGTTCAAAGAGATGAGAGATTTCATTGGAGTAAAAGACACTACAAAAGGCAATTTCAAGCTTAAGGGGGAAAATGTAGAATTAAGCTTGAAACGGATTGCTTAGAGAGCAAGCTATCCAATAGATAAGATTAAGATTAATTTAGGAAGTTATCTAAATTTAAGTTTAGGAATTATTTAAACTTATCCTATTAAGTTTAGGAAATCTTTTCTTATCTATAAATAAAGACTTACCAATGTGTGGTAAGACTTATGAATTGTGATTGAGAGTTTAGGTTTTGAATTATTTTCTTAAGCTAATAAAGATAGTTATTCTTTGTTAATCATTCTTCATACAAGTTTTAATTTTCGTTTCCACAAAAATTACCCAGATATGCTATATTAATTTCTAAATATAAAGACATTACCAATATCATTTGAGAACTGATCAATCTAAAAAGGAGATGGAAAAGGGAGGATGAAAAAACCAATTCTCGTAACCTAGAAGAAAAAGGAGAAATATATTTTTTTGTCTTTGTAAATCTTATATTAAGTTTGGGCATTTGGGTCTTCGGGTCGGTTCTTTTCAGGTTCGGATTTTTTTGGTAAGAGAGTTTTATATCTATTTAGGACCCGTTAAATTTTTGGTTCGGTTCTGGATCGGGTCTTTTCGGATTCGGTTCGGTTTGGATCTAAAATTTTAAGAACCGAGAAATATCCATATACCTGTATACCCAAAAAATATCCGAGGATCCGTACTCGGACTTAGACCTGAATACCATAAAAATACCCCTATACCCAAAATATACCCAAAATATACCCAGAAAATATCCGAGGATCCGGACCTAAATCTTGATTCGAATACCCATATACCCAAAAAATACTCGTATACCTAAAAAATATCCGAGGACCCGGATCTGAATCTAGACTTGAATACCCGTACACCCGAAAAATATCCGAATAGCTAAAATATTTTTTACGTATCCAAGAACCGATCAGGTACCCAAATGGTTCCGGTTAGGAACCGGACCCGACCCGATACCCATAAGTATTTTATGAATGTACCCAATAGGATAAAATAGTAAGACATAGATCCAGATCCGAATCTGCTTTTTTGGGTCGGTTTCGGTTTGATTCTTCGGATTCGGTTTTTATGCCCAGACCTATCTTATATTATGGATCCCTGTAATTAAAAACTAAGAAAATATTGGTCCATCTAATAAATAACAAAAAAGGATTTAGAATGTTGGCCCACTTAATTAAAATAAAATAAAAAGGACCCTGAAAATGGTTGAATCTAGGACATTTCCCCATTTTCCCTACTGCATAAACACGGGACTGCTTACAATTCACAAAATTAGACAATTGAGAAATATTTCTATGTGGCATCATAGTAGGAAATTCATTTCCCATGCAAGTAAATTACATGTTATTCACAAGAAAAAAAAAAACTGTAATAATTCTAAGAGTTTCAACCCAATTTGACAGTTTGACTAACATAATCATGGTCAAAATATGAAAAAACATGCAACTTAATAATACTGATATGTTTTAGTAATCATAGATCGGGTGTGAAAAAAGTTTTTCCCTATATAGACAGATCAGATATAAATAATTCGGTGTAAAATTCAAACTGTTTGAGTACATAATTCAGCATAAAAGTTTTAATCAAACTATTCATATGAATATTTATATATAGGAATTTTGAATAAAATAGTTTGATAACCGGACATAAGAATTTGGTTTGTCTAAATAGTAATAATAGAGGTTCGGATTTCGGAATCTATAAGAGTGTGAGAGGAATATTTATTTGAATTTATCTAAACCCAATGATAAAAATTTTCTCCGGCAGAATTTTCTGACGACCCTTCCTCCGGTATTTCTAAGTCGGAGTTCCCTCACGGCGTTCTTTCTCTAACGTTCGCTCAATCCAAATCGTTAATTGATTAAACTCACCCAGCTACATCCAGATCCAAATCTCCTAGTGTAGATATCAGCATTTAAGGAAGACCAAAGCTCACACCAACAGACAAGTGAAAACTCAAACAGGACAACACTAAAAGACAACATCACCAAGACCTTGCATTCCAGCTTAGATGGTGTCGACGTGGTAGAAATAGGAAAACACTAAGGAGTTCTCAGGCTATTCGTAGAACGCAACAACACCAGCTTATTTCAAAGTGAAAAGGAAGGTTAGATCAAGGACGAAACCAAGTAACAGTAAAAAAATGAACTAAAACTAAAGAGGAGCTACGAAGAACTCTCAAGACCAGATCTAGCCGCCGTAAGAATGGATCAACACCTGCTCAGCAAATTGAGAGGATTGAGCATCGAAGAGGAGCAAACAATAGATCTTCCGGAGACAGGAAGCTACATCAACATAGCTCAAGACAACTTGACCCTGATCGGTAAGCTTCTAAACCCTAACGCCCAGAATATAGCTAGATTTATGACTTGAATTCCTAGAATCTGGAGACTAGGGAATATAATAAAAGGAATGACATTAGGAAAAAATATTTTCCAGTTCCGATTCCAATCGGAAAATGATTTAGAGGAAGTTCTCCAATTCAGTCTTTGGAATTTTGACAATTGGGGATTTATGGTACCTAAAATGGACCAGAATTTCACAGACGACAAGCTAACAATTATCCCCCAATGGATAAGACTTTCAGAGATCCCTATGAAACACTTCACCAAGGATCTCTTCACGGCTATTGCCAACTCATTAGGTGATGTTTTGGAAGTGTATTTTGATCCAAACAAAACTCACCTCAACCCTTCATAAGGGTTAAAATTCTATTCGATATACTGAACCCCATTAGAAGCTCAAGAACCTTTAGACTCCCAACTGGGAAGATAATCACGGTTATGGTTGAGTTCGAGAGAGTCAGGAACACCTGTAAGCAATTGCAAAAGACCGACTCATAGTGAAAATAAGTGTCCATATAAGAATGGAAAAAACCTGGAAAGGGACCAAGAAACTCATGAATCCTCAGGAAGAAAAAATGACATTGAAAGCAATATACAGGACTCCACAGACTCCCCACAAAACCATCCTGTAAACTCCAAGGCCACAACATCAAAAGATAGGATGGAACATAACCAAAATTCCACCCTGAGTAACAGAACAATAGTACATACTCAGAAGCAAGGAAATGAGCAACAACTCTCAGATAACAGAACTAGCCATAAGAGGGTAAGCTCATCAAACTCAGAAGACCTGGAGACCTATACTAACATGGAAGAGGATGATCAAAACAGTTTGACACCGTACTTAGAACCTCATAAAACTCCTCAAATTGCAGCGACAGAACAACAGTCAGGAGAGACAGATAAAGGCAAACAAATAAAAAGATGCAGATCCAAAAAGAAACAGAAGCAAGAAGCATCATCTTCACACAAGACTAGCACTAAAATGGACTCGAACTTGAAAGGTCAGGTGGCTATCCAGAAGCCACCCAATACCAAATGAGTGTGCTAAGTTGGAACTGTCAAGGGTTAGGGAATAACTTGACAGTTCGACACCTAAAGGAAATAAGGAAGAAGTTATTTCCGGACATAATGTTCCTTATGGAGACCAAAAATAACCAACAGTACGTACAATCAATCCAAAAATGGGCAGGCTATGATAAACTCCATACAGTATAACCAATCGGGCATAGTGGAGGACTAGCTCTGTTATGGAAAAACCACTTGAACTATAGAATAATGAAAAGTTGCACAAACTATATAGATGGGGAACTGGACTTAGGAGGAGATAAAGTGGCAGTCACATTCATTTACGGACACCCAATGGCAGCTCATAGATTAGAAGTTTGGAATGAGATCCAAGCATTTGGAGAAAACAGAACTTTACCATGGCTCCTAATAGGAGACTTCAACGAAATTTACTCCAATACGGACAAAATGGGAGGGCCCAAGACCTGAAAACTCGTTCACCAACTTTAGAGCTTTTATAAGAAGATGCAAACTCAGAGAAATAGAAAGCTCGGGACCATAATTCTCTTGGATGGGAATGAGAAGGAACCTATGGATCCAATGTCGACTTGATAGAAGCTACGGAAATGTAGAGTGGATACAAAAATTTCCTAGAACTAACACTGAGTACATGGCCGTACTAGGTTCATACCACAGGCCCCTCTATACAACAATAATGACAGAGAACCAAAACTACATGACAAGATTCTGTTTTGACAAGAGATGGGTCAACAAAAAAGGATTCAAGGAAATTGTTCATAAAGCTTGGACAGAAGCAACTCAAATGGAAGGAGGCAGCACAATGGAAGGTTTGAGTGAATGTAGGAAACACATCTCCAAATGGAAGAAAAATCTCAAAAATGAACGTTGTCTCCAGAATAAAAGAACTGAAGATTAAGTTGGATAAAGAAATGGCGGAAACAAAACCGGATTTCCGACTAATCCTCAAGCTAAAAAAGGAATTAAGAAGACTAGTGATGGAGGAGGAACAATTTTGGAAACAAAAAAGCAAAGAAAAGTGGATTAAACTGGGGGACCAAAACTCTAAATTCTTCCACAACTATGTAAATTATAGAAGGTCAAGAAACAGAATGCTAACATTCTTGGACCCGAAAGGAAACACCCATCATGAAGAAGGGTCGAAAGGCACTATAGCAGCTAAATACTTCAGGGATCTATTCAAATCCTCCCATCCAACGAGAATTAACGAATCTCTCTCAGGCCTCCCAAAAAAAGTAACTGGCTAGATGAACACGCAACTAATGGCACCAATCACAGACCAAGAAGTACAACAAGCAGCATTCAGCATAAGAGGGGAGAGCGCCTCAAGACCAGATGGAATCACGGCGGAATTCATACAAAGATTCTGGTACATAGTAAAAGAACAGATAACAAGAGAAGTCAAAAAAGCTTTTGAAGATGGAATATTTACATTCGAATGGAACTACACACATATAGCACTAATCCCAAAAAGTCAGTCTCCTAGGGACATGACTAATTACAGACCAATTAGCCTTTGTTCAGTAGTATATAAAATCTATGCAAAGATTCTGGTGAAAAAATTACAACCAATACTACCCAAGGTGGTCTCAGAAACTCAAGGAACATTCACGGCTGGAAGACTGATATCAGACAGTGTGCTACTTGCACAACAAATCATGCATCACCTGCACGCAAACACAGATGGTCAAATTAGATACATGGCGGTTAAAACTGATATGTCCAAAACGTACGAAAGATTGGAATGGAAATATCTTGAGACTGCACTCCTGAAGCTTGGATTCTGTCAAGAATGGATAAACAGAATAATGTCTTGTATCTCCTCAGTATGATACTCAGTCCTCATAAATGGAACCCCATATGGAAACATAACTCCAGAGAGAGGACTAAGACAAGGAGATCCATTGTCCCCCTTCCTATCCGTGATAGGAATAGAACGATTAGTACACTTAATGAACACAAGAATAGCTGCAAGAGATCTATCAGGAATCAGTTTTAGTAATAAAGGACCAATAATCCAATACCTCTTATACGCCGATGACAACCTCTTTGCCTGTAAAGCTGATCCCCATGAAACAAAAACATTAAAAGAATGCTTTGAAGAATATGAGAGGATCTCTGGACAAAGAATCAACTTTGAGAAATCTGCAATAGCATTTGGCAGGAAAGTCAAACTGGAAACAAAAAACCAACTCAAGGAACTCCTGCAGATACAAACATACCACGGAATAGGCAAATATCTAGGCCTACAGAATGTTTCAGAAGATCAAAAAAGAACATCTTTGATTACGTCACAAAAAGTTGAGGAAAAAAATAGATAGCTGGTTCTCAAAAAACCTGTCGATGGGAGGAAAAGAGATAATGATTAAGGCTGTGGCTATGGCCTTCCCCATTTATGCAATTTCATGTTTCAGACTATCAAAAGATCAGTGTCAAAGAATCACATGTGCAATGAGACAATTCTGATGGAGCACTGAGAGCAATAAAAAGAAAATACCATGGATTGCTTGGTCTAAAATGTGCAAAAACGAAGGAGGCCTAGGATTCAAATCCATTGAAGACTTTAACCAAGCATTGCTAGCAAAGCAGGCCTGGAGGCTCCTAAAATCTCCAAACTCTCTGACAGCCAGAATGTATAAATCAAAATACTTTAAGAATCAGGATTTCTTGTCAAGCAATAGACACCCCTCAGCGTCATTTGCATGGAGAAGCATTAAGCATGGACAAGAACTGCTACAAAAAGGACTACTATGACAAATTGGGATAGGGAAGACACATACGTATAGACACCCCAGGCTCCAATCAGCAAAGAAATCAGATTCAATGTTAATCTCAAAGTAGCAGACTTGATAATTGGTGAGGAATGGAACAAAACCCTGGTGCAGGACACATTTATAGACACAAATGCTAATCATATACTGGAATCTCCTCCCTGCACAAAAGTAGAGATACTTGGATCTGGTGGCCAAACCCGTCTGGCACATATACAGTGAGGAGTGGGTACAGGTTAACACAAAAAACACAGAACCAAACCAACCTGGAAAACACTAATAACTTGGATCCAACCATAACACTGAAACAGAAATATGGAGAATCAAAATGCCAAAGAAAATCCAATTATTTCTCTGGAGAGCCATATCAGAGGCATTGGCAGTGAATGTTGCGTTAAAACAGAGAAAAATATTACAGGATGACACCTGTTCCATCTGTAATACGAACATAGAAACACTCAATCACTGTCTCTTTAATTGTCATCCAGCTCGACAGTTATGGGCTCTATCCCAGTATCCCTTGCCTCAAACGGGATTTGGCAACACCTCCCTGACGACAAATTTTGCTTATCTCCTTACTAAAAAGAGTCAGGTGAGGGAGGAAAATAAAAGACTCAAAACTCTTTCCTTGGCTCCTTTGGACAATCTGGAGAACGAGGAATGAGATAGTAATTAACAAGTCCTCTCCAAACCTACAGACAAACATCCAAGAAGCAATTGCAGATATGGAACTATGGAACCAAATGAGCAATAAAGAAACCCATCTAGTAAACAGTGCAGGTAGTTCCAGAGATCAAACAGAAAATACAAATGATCCAGATGTTAGTCATGCTCTCAACTGGCATGTAGCTTAGGCAACCAAATCGAACCTAAATGGAGCAGCATTCACTGTGCAAGATCTTAGAGAAAGAGACTACATACACGGCAGACATGTGTTAGTCGGATCAACAACTTATATGTCAACAGCATTATCAGGTCTACACTGGGCACTAAAAACTCTCTTGGAGTTACAAATTCGAAGAGTAGCGGTTAAAGTGGATAACAAAACAGTCCTAAAAGCAATCCTTAACCCGATTGATTGGCCCAAACACAGAGCTTGGCTTTACAAAATACGGCAACTAGAGAATAAATCCCAAATTTGCAAGTTCACAGGAATATTACCAAGTCAGAACAAACTAGCAAGGGGAATAGCAACAAGCGTGATCAAGCAGGATAGATTCAATGATTACATTGCCAGAGGACTCCCCACTTCGCTTACACAGGCAGTGACAACAGGAAGCGGAGCTAACACTAATCTAATCTATGCCAATAGATTAAGATTATCACAAAACAGCAGAGCCTCAACCAATCAGAATGCTGATGGCATCAGACAAATCATATCATCTAACAAAATACAACTACCAAGACAAACAAGTGGTTCAGTTCAAACTAATGCTGATACTCCTTTGTCCTATAGTAGTTGCACTAGTGGCCCTGAGCTAAAGTACATAAAGCATGTGTTTTATGCGCCAAAATATATAAACACTTTTAGGGGCATCATTTTTTAGGTTTTATTGTATGGTAATAGTAGCATATTGCTGATTTACTTCGAGAAAATTAGTTTGAATCCCTCAAAATCTTATTTTATTTTATAAAAAAAAAATTTTGCTTTAGGTGTAAAAAATATTTGGGCCGGCCCTGGTAGTTTTCTATAGGTTATTCCTTGGCGAGGAAGGTTTTGGGGACTCAAGTTTAAATTTCCAAGACAGACACCACAAGTTTTTTGGCGTACTAAAACAGTTTTATTACAATGATTACTTTTGTCTTATTTGAGGTAATGATTTGCTAACTTTAGGCTAAGCAAAAAAAATCCTCAAGTGAATCAACCGTCGTAAGAAAAGAGGAATCAATAGAAAACACGTGGAGCATGTCTGCAAAAAAGACTCTGCCTCTCAAGCTTGAACATTGGAAGCTGCAAAAACTTACGTACAAAGAACTAACAAAAGTTCCTTTCTGACAACATGCAAGATTATTTGTGGTTACCAATGGAGAACACTCTATGTAAGGAACTGAAGAGTCCCACCTGTTATAAAATTGAAGGCTATATAAGTTGCAGCTTGAAAAAAACAGAGACAACACAACCAAAACCTCACTCCCATAAATGGACAACAACTTGTGGCAAGCCTTAAACCAATTCGATCTGGGAAGAAAAAAACCTCCAGCCTTTCTGGAAACTGCTATGTTTCACTCCACTCATGTAGCAAACAGTAAAAGCTTACTCATCAGAGCACTAAACACAACGGAATAGAACATTCAGGATATGATAGAAGATCTGCCAAAAGATTGGTGTCTACACAACTCGGTACGAAGAAGGATGCTGGATAAAGAACATGCTCAGTTCTTTTTTGACAGAGAGGAGGACCTAGACGCGATCTACAGAATGCAACCATTATTATATAATGGATGGCTAGTTGCAGCGGAGAAGTGGGTGAATAACCAAGAGTTGAGACCCCTAAACAATGTGCATCTATGGGTCCAAATACGTCAACTGCCGCTGTAGTTTTCCTTAGAGGAAGTGGTGCATTTACTTGCTGGTCTAGTTGGAGAAGTGCTAGAGGTATACATGAATAACCCTTTGACAACACGTCCTTTCTTGATAAGAATGAAGATTGGCTTTCATATAAATGAAAGACTCATGTACTACAGGACAGTCTTGTATCAAAGTGGCGAGAGATTTTAGATATAATACTATTACGAATGGATAGCACGACTATGCTTCAATTGTCAGAGGATCACACACTCAACCACGTTTTGCACGCACACACTATCTCCAATGGACTATTTCCTGTACCCGGTTTATGACATTCCACAATAAGGAGCCTCCTCTAGAAGTGACAGATCCATGGATGTCTGGACGAACTCCCCAAGGTCTATCTTATCTCAGCCACTATACGATCAGAACCATCCCACTGAGGAGCAAACACGGGCAAGTAACAGCACAAGAGTCACTATTGAAAACATACTCAACAATCTTGAAGATACCTTCATGGCGGATGTCAGTCTAGACCCAATCGACTTGGAGCTAACCACCCCAAATGAGGATCCATACCACTTCTAACACTTATTGAAGCAGGTTCAAGCTAGGATCAAAAGGCTCTTAAAACAGAAGGGGGTGGTAAGGAAGTGGAAGTTTAAGCTGATTCATCCTTAAAAGACAAGGAGGATGCAAATGTTTGATTAGTTTGAGCATATGAATTGGTGATCAGGTGTTAAGTTAATTGTAGTGTCAAGTTTTTTCTAAATTTTAAGTCGTCGTTGGTAAGTGTCATCTTAGATGTTCTTTTGGTCTAGTGTCATCTCCCTTGTTTCTTTGCTGTCATTTTGTCTAATCTGCATTGGGGTGGTGTACCCACATTTTAATAATTTCTCTCTTTTGTGAAAAAAAAAAGAATTTGGTTTATCCTACAGGGTCAAACACTTTGGTGGGTGCTCAAGCAACCGTTAATTTTCTCTTTTCTCGCCTTTGTATTTTTTAGGAGTTAGGTTAGGCTTCCACCAAGAAGATCACCTTTTTTAATTCGCATTAATCTCCGGTTTTGTTCCAATTTAATATCGGCTACCTTTCTCCCGTGACTTTCACGTATTTTTTTTGTTTGTGTGGGTCTTGATCTCGGCTTTAGCCGAGTTTAATTTCTGGATTTGTCAGTTTCTCTTCCGCCTTGTGCCAGATTTCATCCGTCCTGTGTCGAATTTTTAGATTCCGGCCTTACGGCCGATCAGACTCGTCGTGACGAGTTCAGGTCCTTCTTCATCTTGTTCTCCTGCTATCGGTGACTGCTTTTCTTTGTATCTTCACCGGAGTCTTCACTCAGTTAAGATTCAACCTCTACTCGCTTCCACTGATCCGAAGAGAGCTCAACCGTGGGTTAAGGTTCGACCATCATATATGGTATGTTCGGCGATGGAGTTTCTTGTAGGTGGAGCCAGTGACTCGACTGAGCTTATAGCAGTTTTACCGATAGGACTGAGCTTGAACAAGTTTTACCAGCAATATCAGTTCTGGAAGTGGCGACCAACATCTGGACCAGCAAAGAAAAGATATGCTATGCTATGGTTTACATGCCAATTTCATAGAGAGGTTAACACATAACGTCTCAGGAACGAGTGTGGCCTCTGTGCTGCGGCATATCTCGTTTGGACGTTTGTGTATTGGGCCTTCTCTCTTCTCTTGTATGATCCATTTGTATAACAAGCCTGATTTAGGCCTTATCAACAAATTATGGTTTGTTTTGTTATCACCGAGTCTACAGCTGCGAGTAGCGTAGTTTTTCTGTATTAATATATTAAAAAAATATGTACTTTAAAATATAATTTTTCAAATATTTATCTTTATTACAAAATATTTTTTCTATCAACAATCTTATTATATAAAGTAGAATGTTTCAAAGTTAGTCCTTAGCAGATTGTAGAAGTCTATTGATGGCAGAGACCATTGCAGAGAAAGTATTTGGAACAATACAAGAAATAGGAGTGGAGAAAGTACATAATTATGCCAAAATGTGGAGATTTGCTGATGTGCCAAAGTGTTTAGAAGATGGATCCAACTGTGGAATGGGTAATCGATGCATAGATTGCTTCATATGGTGGAGATCAGTTCACTTACTCCTAATGTTCTGACATAGAAAAGTGGAAAGATTATACAATCTAGTATGGTTAGATTGTTTTCTGCAGAAAGGTTTTCTCTCTTAATTGCCACTAAAAAGTGTAAGTACTTAATAAACTTTGTTAAAAGGCTGATTTATTTTTATGATTTCTGTGATTCGGTCTGTGATATAGGGTTTATATTTTTGAACTTTGAGATTGGTTTTGGGCAAATTTGAGAACATAACGTTTTGTTTTAGTTGACAAATTGGTTAATTTTCATGCTTTTCTAAAATTTATAATTTATAAAAGCAAATTACAAGATATTTTATGATTTTTGAGATCGAAGATTCTGAGATTGAAGTTTACGAGTAAAACATTTAAGGGTTGGATCTTGATGATGGAATGATCTCAAAAGGAATGTCAGAATAGTTATATTTTGTTTTAGAACTAAAGAATTGTATGTTTTTACTAGTTAAACCATCATCAAGTTTATATAAACAAGTTATATGTTGTCTTATAGATGACTAATTAAGAATGAGATGAAGAATGTAAGACACATGGAAACAATGAAATTGGTGAAGAAAATACACTAAACACTGAAGAAAACATTTGAGGTAAAAATTATATGTTGTCTTTTTTAATTTTTTATAAGGATTTTTATAAATATTTTATAAGTTTTGTACACAACTTTATAAAACAAATCAAAAGAAATAATTAATAAAATTGGGGAAGATGAATGCAGAATCGTTATTCAACTAAAGATAAAAGTATTCTACTTAAGGAATAAAAGAAGTCTTCAATTGTCTCCTTTTGATTTCTTTGTGAAAGTTGATTTTTAAAAATTTATAAGGACTCTTATAAATATCTTAATTTTTTATAAGAAACATTAAATACAAAAGGACATTCTTATTTATAAAAACGGACATGGCATTGTGTAAAAAAAAATTAGAGACAGAAAATATCCAAATTTTGTTTTTAATTCGTGTTCAAAAACATTTATAAACTTCCTTATTAAATTGTATGTGTTTTTATAAAATTTTATAAGGAACCTTATAAACCTGTATAAAACCAAACAAAAAAATAAGAAAATGGTAAGGAGTAAGATGATTTTAAACGTTATAAGTAGTTTTTATAAGCCTACTTATAAATTTATAAGATGACTTATAAAAACTATTTTTTTACAACAACGCATATAGTTTTTTAAAAAGATTTATAAGCATACTTATAAAATTTGATGACTAATTTAAAACACTCAAATTAGGGAAGAGTCATATAAAAAAGTTGGAAAAAGACATAGGAAACTTTGGATTTATTGAACAATGAATCTAATTTATGTATAGTTTATGATATATAAAGTTCAGAGAAATTTAGGGTGATTAGTTTCATAGCTATTTTATAATAAGATTCTTATAATTTTTATAAGCAACCTTACAAAAGAAATGAAAAAGAAAATTTATAAGGACTCTTATAAATATTTTAAAGTTTTATAGATATTTCTTTTACTTATTTGACATCTTCTATTTTCATCTCCTTACTTTACTTTATTTTACTCTATTTCTCGCAAAAAAGAAAGAAAGAGCGTTTCAAATATCAGACTTCTTTCTTTTTCAATCAACGATTTCAGAGTTATTCGGACCGTGATTTAGGTTTTTGCTTAATTCGTTTTGATTTGTTTTACTTGATTTAGATATTTCCGTAATTTAGGTTTGTTTATCAACGATTTCATTTTCTTACTCATTACAGAGATTTGAGGTTAAAATTTGCGATTTGGGCTCGTCTTCAAAGCTATAGGTGGTGATTGTTCTACTCTAATGTAAACCTCATCTCCAATTTTGAGTTTTACTACTTCATGCAACAATCTATATTTCTATTTAATATTCAAAGGAATTACGTCTGTGATTAGTCTCTAATCTCTTCGCTACTGTTCTCTGCTTACTGTGCACAAACCCTATCTGCGTGGTTATATATTTGAAATCAATTTGTTACCAAAGTTTGTAAGGTATTTGGTATTCATAAAAAACTTATATGGTATTTATAAAAAATGTATACGATTATAAGGTCTTTATAAAAATTTATAATGTATTTATGTAATTGTTGATAGATTTATGTGATTGTTGACAAATTAATAAGGATTTTATATAAATTTATAATGTATAGATAAGAGTGTTGATAAGTAAACACTAATCTGAAAATTGGATTAATGTGTTTGAACTTGTTTTTGTTTTGTATAGGTATGACAGGTACTGACAGAATATCACTGCCAAAAAAGTTATTTGAATCTGGGACGGAACCAACAAAATTCGAGAGGATTAACAAACATTACTCAGAAAATGTAGTAATATTTGTTAAAGATAATCTCAGTAGGAGAGGATTTGAGAAACTGAAGAACTCATTTATGGGACCAATCATTGAAGCCCTAAGCAAAGAAAATGTAAGCTTCTCTGGGAAATTGGTACACTATCTTCTTCTTAGAAGCATTGAAGTGGAAAATGAAAATGAATTGTGGTTCAGTTTTGGAGATCAACCTATGAGGTTCTCTAAAACTGAGTTTAGTCTAGTCACTGGGTTATTTTTAGAAGGTATTAAGCCAGATACAAACCAAGAAAGTGCTTGATGGGTTGGAGATAAGATAAAATTACAAGATCTGAAAGACAAGTTTGAAAACGATGGTCAGCTATCTCAAAATCAGAAGGTTTTTCTAGGAGCATTGATCATAGTTGAAGGAGTCTTAATAGCAAGAAATCCAACTACACTGATTCCAAAATCGAACTTGGAGAGAGCTTGTGATTTTGATACTTTCTACTGTTATCCATGGGGCAAGATAGCTTATACAGCTTTGCTAGAAAGTGCTAAAAAGGTTAAAGAAAAAGCGTTGAGGAAAGTACAATATGGGTTGTCTGGATTCGCATTAGCAACACAGTTGTGGAACCTAATTTCTGTGAAAGAACTGGGAATGAAATACGGTGAAAGAGATGAAACTCAAGAAGGACCACTATGTCTGCAATGGATTTCAACAAAAACTCCATCGCTTGAAGAAATAGCACAATTTATAAAAACAGAAAAGGTAATTAATAAAACTGTTTTATATCATTTCATAAAGAAATTTCTAAAAAATTGTAAAAGAATATGATTCATAAGAGAAAAAATAATATAAAAAGAAAATTAGGATTAAAAAAAATATTAATTATCCTAAATAAATTCGTATTACTAAATATCAAAATCCGAAATAATTTTTTTAAAAAGAAATAAAATACAATTTAGAAAATAAAGATAAATTTTTTAAAAAATTTGTCTTTAAATATAAATAATTTTTCATTTTAATTAAGAAAAATTTTAAATAATTTTTAAAATATTAAATCTTAACAGAAAATATTTCACATTTAAAACAAGATATATTCAACCTAAATTTAATTTATTTAAAAATAAAAACATTTTTGCTTTAAACAGAAAAATGATTGTTTGTATCTTATATTATTTGTATATATTTATTTTAATTCCAAATCCTAACAAAAAAGAGATTGTTAAAATTAAAGGAGAATTGCAAAAATGTTCCTCAAATGAGGAAATTTTCATCATTGCCTTCATTTTTTGGACATTTCAAAAAATGCCCCTCATTATGGAAAAATAACCAAAATACCCTTATATTATTATTTTTATATATTTTTCTACAAACTTTTTTCCTGCAGAAAAATTTTTCCCTCCAAAAAAACTTTTTTCCCGCCAAAAAAAGTTTCCTGCAAAATATTTTTCCGCTATACGAAAAAAAATTTCCCGCCAAAAAAAATTTATAAGGGAGTTTATTAATAAATTTTATAAGAGAGCTTATAAAATTTATAAGGTTTTATAAAATAACTTATAAAATTTATAAGGAGTTTATAAAAAATTTATAAGGTGCTTATAAAATTTTATAAGGAATTTCTAAATATTTATAAGAGAGCTTATAAAAATTTATAAGACTTAATAAGAGACCATATAAAATTTATAAGGCTTTATAATAAAGCTTATATAATTTATAACGCTTTATAAGAGAGCTTAAAAAATTTATAAGGTGTTTATAAAAGATTTATAACGTGTTTATCAAAATTTATAAGGCTTTATAAGAGAGCTTATAAAATTTATAAGGTGTTTATAAAAAATTTATAAGGTGTTTATAAAAATTTATAAGGCGTTTATAAAAATGTATAAGGTGTTTATAAAAAAATTTTAAAGATTTATAAGCGTATATATAAAAACATTTGGGCGGGAAAACTTTTTTTTTGGAGTGAAAATTTTTTTTCCGTAAATTTTTTTTTCGAAAGTCCATAAAAAGTTTTGGCGGAAAATTTTTTTTTGGCGGAAATTTTTTTTAACAATTTTATTGAGGGTAATTTAGTCATTTTTGTATTAATGAGGGGCATTTTTGAAAAGATAAATATCAAGGAGCATTTTTCAAAAGAAATACACTAAAAAGGGCATTTCTCAAAATTTCTCTAAAATTAATCTTATTATATAAAGTAGAATATTTCAAAGTTACACATTAACAGGATTGTTCCACGTGTCAGATCTAAAGATCAATTGTTTTTCTGCATTTATATATTTATAAAATAAGATAATTATACTTTAAAATAGATTTTTTTAATAGTTATCTTTATCACTCTATCCACAATCCTAATATAAAAAAAGATTGTAAATACTTATTTTTATGGGAGAATTGCAAAAATGCCCCTCAAAGGAGGACATTTTCATCACTGCCCTCATTTTTTAGATATTTTCAAAAAATGCCCCTCATTATGGAAAAATGACCAAAATACCCTTATGTTATTATTTTTATATATTTTTACAAACTTTTTTCCAGCCAAAAAAATTTTCCCGCAAAAAAAATATTTGTTTCCGCCAAAATTTTTTCCGCTATACGAATAAATTTTCCCGCCAAAAAAAATTTATAAGGGAGTTTATAAAAAAAATTTATAAGGCTTTATAAGAGAGCTTATAAAATTTATAAGGTTTTATAAGAGACCTTATAAAATTTATAAGGTGTTTATAAAAAATTTATAAGGTGCTAATAAAATTTTATAAGGTATTTACAAAAATTTTTAAGAGAGCTTATAAAAAGTTATAAGACTTTATAAGAGACTATATAAAATTTATAAGGCTTTATAATAGAGCTTATATAATTTATAAGGCTTTATAAGAGAGCTTAAAAAATTTATAAGGTGTTTATAAAAAATTTATAAGGTGTTTATAAAAATTTATAAGGCGCTTATAAAAATTTATAAGGTGATTATAAAAATTTGGTAAAGATTTATAAGCACACTTATAAAAAAATTTTGGCGGGAAATTTTTTTTTTGGCGGGAAACTTTTTTTTTGCTGGAAAAGTTTGTTACAATTCTATTAAGGGTATTTTATTCATTTTTATATTAATGAGGGGGACTTCTGAAAAGATAAATGTCAAGGGGCATTTTTGAAAAAGGGTACACTAAAAAGGACCTTTCTCAAAATTTCTCTATTTTTATTTATAATTTAAAATAAAATATTCATAAATATTTATTTCATA
>OVBA01001162.1:0-48188 GCA_900406435.1 Lepidium aucheri
TATAGAGTCTGACTAGATGATCTGATCTGGTTCATCTTAGTTCGAAAAACTAAAGGATTGTAAGCCCAAGCCAAATTTCATATAAGTGCTTTCAGCCACTCATTATTAGAATGTTTCTTCTTCAAATTCTCAACAATGTGCTTCACGCACATTCGATGTTCTGCGTTTGGAAGTTCGGTCTTCACAGCATTGATAATTCCCTTCAAACAACTTAGTTAGTGTNTAGAATAGTTCTTATTTAGTAAGCATAATTTATTGCTTCAGTCCTCCACTTCTTTTCCTTTAGTGTCAGCTGGTTTTTTGTGATAATAGACTCTTAATGGTCTATCAGACTCGAATGCCCAGAACTAACTATATATATGAAGAAGAGAGCATGTGCGAACGAGGAAGACTATAAATCTGATTCAAATGCTCTGAATCTCAAGAACTTAATCACTCTTTTAACTCACATAAGATTTTTGGCACTCACGATTGAATTATGATGTAAGTTGAGAGAATGAAATTGCAAAACAGAATAATAGAATTCCCCAATAAACCTAGGTATATCTATCTTTAGGTTTTATACCTAAAAGCCACTAACTCTCTATTTTTTCTCTTACAGTTCGAAGTTACAACAGTAGCATGATCAACCAATTTGAGAAGACTACTCGAAATCATATTGTGTTTCTCAGAATCTAACAAACTCAATTGTTTATTACAACAAACAATACCAAATAATAGGCTAAAGAATTAAAGACATAGGAACTTTGTATGTGAGTTGAGATTAGAGAAATAAGACTCAAAGGACAATTGTTGGCTTATCACACAAACACAACAACATGTTCTTCCCCATCCAGCTATAGGGTCTTATCTCTATATATTTCTTGATCATCGTCTATAGCGAGAAAATATGCCTCTTATTTTTTTTGGATTTGATTCTTCCTTAATTTTTTGACAACATTTAGTGATTTCTACCAAATATCATGTGTGGTTTATTCAATGTTTTTTTCTTTTTAGATGAGCCTGGTTGGTTTCTAGCAGAATTTTCACAAAAGAAACTTAAAAAGACAGTGTTTAACAGGAAAAATAAAATAAAAGGCCGGTTCAATAAGATGGTTTGGCTTAAGAAATTGATTTTTTATACTGGTTCCTACAAATGAGGATTGGTTTGGTGGATCTGTAATACTATAGTGAATCTAGTACGAAATTAAAAAAAAAAAAAAAAAGATAGAGAATAGTTTTCTCAGACATGGGAAAAGTAAGGAAGGAGAGACAGACATGTAAGAAAAAGACAAGAGAAAGAAGAATCAGAGACCAAAAAAGGAAAATAAAAATCTTTTTTCTTTTCTTGTAATCTTTTCTCACAGGCACTCAAGTCTCAACTCCCATTTCTCGCTTCTAATGTAAGTTTTCTGTTTCTTTCCTGAGAAAATTCTCTATCTTCCTTCTCTCTCTCTTCCAACTTCTTTCTATGGCCCAACAGATCTCTGATACGCACTTCTTGCTTCTTCCAAATTGATAAACCATTTAGATCCCTGCTTTATTCGAATGCATCGCACTTTCTCTTTTCTTTTTTGTTTCGATTCTCGAGAAAATAAAAAGAAGCTCCTTTTTTCTTTTGTTCTCCCAGCAGCTTACTGAAGTAGAGAATAAGTTGAATCTCAGAGAAGGTAGATCCTTTTTCTCTCTTCTGTAAAATCATTACTTTGCTGATGATAAGGTTTCCGGGTTTCTTCTTTTGTAGATTTTTCGTTCTGTTTTCTTCTTTTTCTTCTGTGATTTCCTTCACTATCATCTTCCTTCTTCCGAAAAATCTTCTCCATTTATCTATCTATTGCGTCTTTCTAGGTCTTTAGATGTTAACAACGTTTTGTTTTTATTCGTTCCTTGCGCTGTATTTGGAAGCTTGTGCTTTTTAAGACTTCTCTCTTCAACCGCTTATGATACTTTTGCCCAAAAAAATCGAAAAATGGTGTTAGAAATCTCAAGAGCAGCTTTTGTATAGTTTTGCTCAAATGCATGTTTATTTGCGAATTTTGTTGATAGAAAACAATATTTGATGATGCCTTGTGGCTTTTTCCTTTATTATTAGTAGTTTATATGAGTTAACAAGATTGATTTATGTTTCTTTCTTTGTAAACAGCAATCTTGCTCTAAGAGTGTGAAGTGAATGAAAAATGCAGCAGAAGAGCTTTTCTCCGAAGTGGAATTACTCAAACCGTGAGACGACAGATGTGAGAACTGGCTGGAGCTTGTCTCCTGTACAGGACATTGATACAGTCTTAACCAATAGATACGGCGTAAATGTGAATATGGATGATACATTCTCTTTAATGTATTGTGGTCTTTATCTTAGAGAGTTGAAGGAAACACTGAAACACACCATGCTTGTACATGAATCTATCTTTGAAAGTCAGGTGCATTTCTTTGTTACACCTTGTTTTTGTTGTGATTCTTCAGTCCAGGTGTTTTGTGTTCCTTCAGTTTAAGAGTTTGATTTTTTTCGTTTTCAGATTCATGAGCTTCATCGTCTGTATCGGAGGCAAAAGGAACTGATGATGGAAATGGAGGGAACTCGTAGGTTACCTAGCTCTCGAACACACTGGATGAATTTGAGTGTTTCCACATTCCAAACTAGGAACTTTCGTTGTGAAGAAAACATTCCTAACCAAATTGAAGCTATGGTTAATTTGCAAAAGTCTGAAAAGAAGGTCCTGGATCTAGAATTACCTGTTTTGAAGTATGGTGAGAGAGGGGACGAGAGAAGTTCTATGATTGGACAAGTTCATGAACGTCCAAATTACCTGCGAGAGCAATTGCCCTGGAGGATGTCTTTGGAATCAAGTAACCAGTCGAATAGGCTGCAACTGGATTTGAATGAACCAGCCAAAATCGAGGAACAGTCAGATTATGTGTTCAATCAGTTCCTGAGTCCAGTTACACCAAGTAAAACTAGAGAAGAGTCCTGTGCAAAGAATGAGGGAGAACATTCAGTAAAGGATTCCAACGGAATGAATGAAGCTCAAGGATCTATGGAATGTCGAGAAGGTAAGAATATGTAACTGTATGTTTACATATTGGTTTCTTCTTCAGCATTTTGTCACATTTCCTTGTTTTGAAGCTTAATTGATCTGATATTTTTCTTGAGCAGAATACGGAATTGACTTGAATATGTCTCCCCTATCATCTGAAGAAGTCTTTATTGCTAAGAAGTTTGAAGCCGAGAAACCTCAAGAGTCTCTATCGATTACATTGCATGAGAAAATGGGATCAGAGCGTGTGATAATTCAAGCACTACCATGTTCAACTAGCATATTACTTCAGGCCAAGCAGTACAAGCCACTAACGACAGGCTCAAGGCCAAGGAAAAAGGCAAAAAGTGGTCCAAGCAACAAAACTTGCAAAGGCTCAGATCTTGATCTGCACTCGAGTGCTCAAGCCACCTCAGAATCTCAAAGCAATCAAACAAGTGAGGAGAAAGGGAGTTCAAGTTCTTTGGCTAAAGAGGAATCTGCAAGAAATCAGACTAATGTAGGAAAGAAAAGGCGTTGTAAACCACAAATGAAATCCAGTAAGGATAACAAAGTAGTTGCTAAAAAGAGTGGAAGAATTAAGCGGAAGAAGAAGAGCAGAAGGATATCTCTTGTTAAAGAGGGAAACTATCAAGAAGTATCGGCAGCTGAGGCTATAGTTGATATGTCTAGGAAGTCTGGTCAAGAAACCGCTGATTGTGATACTTCTTTAGGCAGAAATCTACTTTGGTTTGCGGAGATTGCTTCTTTGGTTGCTGAGGACAACGAAACAGACTTTTTGGAGGCCATGACATTGCAGCTAACAGAGAAGAAGCTAGAGGATCACAAGACTGATCTGAGATTGAAATGTTCAGACAACAAAACAGCAGTCTCCAGCATTGTCCTTGGAAGGCAGAGGCGAAGCCGAGCCAGGCAGGGAAAGCGGACATGCAAAGATAACCAGATCAGTGAAAACCCGAGCTTAGGCACATTTTCAGAATGTGAAGCCAATGAGGATCTGCAGGTATTAAGAAAGCTATTTGAAGCTTCTGACTTCAAATGGATCCGTAGGTTCTCCAAGAACAAGAGCAAAGGCTCTCCTTCTAAGCCAATAGATGTTTTCACGGATGTTGATTGGGGAACCATAAAAAAGCGGAAACGAGGGTCTAGAATTCCTGCTGCTGACTTTCAGCGTATGATCATCAATCAAGTACAGCCAAAGTAAAGAGGTGACTAGTGACTACAATACTTACCATATTTTGTTTCATTTTCTCGGAAGACAAGAATTTTACTGGAGATGCTTTTTGTAACAAGTCTTGTTATGACAATATCAAGACTACATAGAAGAAATCAACGATCCAAAACTTTAGAGAAAGCAGAATTTTTTCGGGGAAGCTAGCTACTTAGTTCATTAAAAAGCAATCTCTTTTAATCTACAGATTGTACTTAAGAAGTAATACATATATAAGCAACTACAACATAGAGTTCAAAGCTTTTTGGTTACAAGTAAGATCAGGCTACAAGTTACTTCGCATGAACCATCATTATCAGTCTGGTACATCACCATGACAATGACTATGGCCATTCTTCTGCCAATTGGTTCATTTAAAGGATAAAGCCACTGTTGTTCGTCAATTGGGTCATATAATACTAGTCTATATTGAAGGAAGGAAACAAATGTATAAATGTATGGATATAGATATCAACCAAAAACAAAGGCAGCCAAAGTAAATAACAAGAAACAAAGAAAAAAAACAAATGTATAAATGTATGAATATGAAACTCGTTCTCTCTAACATAACAACAAAAGAGTTTCTCAACAGTTGAGGTTTGTGAAATGAGAGCTTTGAAGAGCTTCTTGTAGAAGTTCATGATCATCCCAAGAATCGCGATAAGTCTCGAGATTTTCCTGTGAATTGGTGAGAGCGGACAAACAAAGAAGCTTTCTCCATTCTTCCAAATGTGGAAACCCAACATAATCCGCATATTTATCGCAATACTAAAACAAAACACACAAAGATTGTTTTTTTAAGACATGAAATCAAAAACAAACATGAAATAAGCAAATTTAGTTACCGTGAAATCAGCAATGTCATGAGTGTTGTGTTTAGGAACTCCGGCGAGATCTCTAGAACGGTAAAAATCAGCGACGGATTGTAACATATGATCAGAAGAAGGAAGAGATGATTTTCCAGACAAAACTTGTGCTATCCATTTTGCTTGTGCTTCAAAAAATGGGAATCCTATCAACTGTACAAAAATTACCAAATCTTTTTTACTAATTAGAAAACTAATAAAAACCAAAAAAAAGAAAAAGAAAAAGAAAAAAAAAGGACCTTTCGAGGGATTCCGACAAAGGAGAGAGAAGGAGAGAGCAAAGGAGGGAAAGTATGTTCGAAGAGAGGGCCCACTCTATCATCATCTACTTTGAGTCTTCCTTTACTCTCAAGAAATGGAAACTTGTACGAGTACCTGTTTTTTTGGTCCCACATTATTAATTAATATTATTGTTAAAAATATATTATTTATAATTATAAATATATTGTATATGATGACCCCAATAACTAGGGGAAATCAATTAAGAAGACCACTCAATCTGGCTTTATTTAGTTTAAAAGATTACTTTAATAATCTTGATATATTCGAGAACTATAAAGTTATAATTACATAAATTTTATTTTGATTTTTGTGATATCGAAATTATTTCCATCGATATGATTTTTTACTTTGACTAATAGATCCCAAATTTCCAACGATAAATTATACTATTTCTTTCATTTTATAATATAAATTGTTTTAGATGATTTTTAAAAAAAAATATAAGTTATTTTCCAAAAAACAAAGACAAAATATAAAAATGAATTTAACTTTTCATATTTCTTTTTATTTTTTATTTTTGTAATTCATTTTTTTCTTTTCATTAATTTAATACTCAAATAAAATGATGAATTTTTTTTAAAGTATACAAAAAGCAAAAAAAAATTAATCAGCCTATATTTAAGCAAAACAACTTATAATATGAAACATAATGAGTAATATATTGAAAATAACCTTTAACAAATATATATATATATATATATATCTTATATATTAAAGCGAAAAACATTTTCATTTTGACTGTGTTATAAATTTTAGGATAAAATTAACATATGGTTTCTAACAACCCTTAAAAATAGTTCTAAGGTAAATTTTGTTACAGATTTATATATATAAATTTAAAACTAATAAATATTTTTTTTAAAACAAAAAATAAAATTAATATATATTGGTTACAAATTCGGTTTTTGATTTGATTCAGGTTCGGGTGTAAACTTGGTTTTTCGGGTACATAGATTTAAGACCCATGTATGGTATTTTTTGGGTTCGGTTCCTCTAATACGGTATTTTGGTTCTTTTGATTTAAGACTTACTCAAATATTTTTATTTTTGGATATGATTCGGTTCGCTATAGATCGAGTTCGGGTTTAGAGGTATTTATATATAAAATCTTAAAATTAAAAACAATAATAATAGAAAACTCTAGACAGCTAAAATTTTGGTTCTTGATTTGGTTTTGGTTCGGGTTCGGGATTAGTTTTTTTAGATATATAGATTTAGGACTTATGTGAGTATTTTATCAGATAGTTCCTCTAATACAGATCAATTTTGGTTCGGATTATAGTAATTAAATCAACATTTCAAAAACAATATTCCAAAATATAAGCATTGATCTAACAACCTAATGAATAGAATCTGAAAAATAATATAACGCGGGTATATTGAAAGTTGAGTTATCTAAGGTCTTAGATGAAGCAATATTTAATATGTAAATGAAGACCACATTACCCCACAAAATCACAAAACAATTCATTAAATGTAACTTAACGTTAAATCGCCATCAAAGGAACCTACATCTCAATTATTTATTTGTCTTCTCTAACGGAAACATAAAGTAGTAATTAGTATAGTAATATACTCATCAACTTGCAGAGTTATGTTTTGTAATTAACTAATTTTATCACACTAATGAAGTTTTTTTCTAATCAATTTATCTTACCCGGTGCAATATAAAATTGTATCAGCGACGACCCATGATCCATCCACAAAGATGACTCTCCCATCTTCCTCTAAAGATTCAATCTACAAAACAAAATCACTTTTAAACCCAAATTTATGCATATATATAGAAAATAACATATATATATATATATATATATATATTTATATATATAGAGTAAAGAAGAACCTGTGGGTGAATAAGAAGGTTTGGGTGTTTGGAAATGACTTTGGAAAGACCAGAAGATATGTCAAGTGACTTGGCACTTAAATGTACTTCCTTTGCCACTTCCACAAGCTCCATTGATATGTCTTGTCCACTCATTGAGTTCCCAACAACCACCACCACCTATCACCATCATAACCCTTACCATCATCATCATCATCATCATCACCAACATTCAAGATACAAAGATTCAATTACCTCGTTACGAAATGGATCAGGCACCCTGTAAACATGGCTATGGATTTGCTTCCTTCTCCAAGAATCCATTCCTATAACCATAATAAAATCATGTTTAACAAATCAGTAACCGGAAAATTCTGAACCGAAAGACCCAAAGGAGATTGATTGATCAAACAATGATACAAAATCAATGATATCATATTAGATTAGAATGATCTCAAGCTCCAAACAATATCAACAATCAAAACATGTCAACTACTAGCTAGATTAAATGCCAAATAATATCAACAATCACGATTAAAACCAAAAGACATATATTTATACCTTTAATAGAGGGCAACCTAGGGTGAGAGTAATGGCCAGTGGCAACAACAACAGCATCAAAGATCTCTTCCATAACTTTACCACTTAGTTTCTCTCTACTTCTCACAATCCATCTCTTCACATTTTCTTCATCTTCATCTTCCCCTACAAACTCAACCTTGACATTGAACCTAATCATCTCTCTTATCCCAAAAGCTTCACTAAAGTCCTTTAAATACAACCAAAGTTCCTTATGCCCTGGAAACCTTCTCATATCTCTCCCTTTCTTAGCCAAAAATGGAAAATCAGAATAACCCATTATCTCTCTTGGTGAAGTTAACCTCAAGGAAGAGTAAATGCTGCTATGGACCTTAAGTTCACCATCAATGGAACCTTTACTTCTTCTTCCTAGTGGATCTTCTTCTTCTACATTTGGCTGATACAACCATTGCCCTCCTACGTCGTCGTTTTGCTCCACCACGACCACTTTGTGTCCTTCTTTTCTTAGCTCCCTTGCTGAGACTAGCCCCGATGGTCCAGCTCCAATCACACATACCTTCTTTGATCGACTCCTTGATGCTTCTGATGTCACTGAAACCATTCTTATCAGTTTATAGAAAGATAGATTTCAATGGCTTCTTGCTTTGGTTTCTTTGTGTGGTCTCTTGTTTTTATAGTTGAAATTTTAAGACTTTCTCACTACTACTACTCGATATGTCATCTCTCATTCTCTTTACTTTTTATTGCTTATATAATTATTACACTTAGACCATGTATAATAGGTTGCCAAAAAATAATTCAATAGTTAATTGCTTTAACGAGAGTGTTGAATATGAGGTGGATTAAATTGGAATGAATTAAATTAAGGCAATATCATAAATACAAATTAGAACTAATTGACTATCTAACATAACATTCTTGTAATTCAATAAATAATAGTGGGCTATGGTGTATGGAAATACCATATTTACCATGAGGAAAAAATCTAAGAACTCTCTTTGCTAGCCCAAGAAAATAATTAGTTTGTGATTATAATAATAGTTTTTGCCTAGATATTTTCATTGCACACCAATATATGCAATTTCTTTATTATTATTTGTAGTCAACTAATTTGTTTGCATAAGAATCAAAGTGACTCAATCAATTTATTTACAACGACGATTCATATCTAGGTTTCAGCAAGTATATCGAAGAAAAGTGATTTGTTGGTTTCATTGTTTGATATTTCAGTAAAATTAGAATTGGTGAATTTTTTTTGAAATCTTTCAGGATCAGATTATAAATGTGGTATAGACATATTCGATTTGTAGATTCTTTTACGGAATCGAAGCCTTGCAAAGAGGTTGTGATTTCTTCAATGTTTTTTGGGATTCTAACTCTTGATGATTTTTTCCTAGTAGAACCGTTTCATTTTCTTATATTTTTAAGAACCATAGCTAGGCTAAAGATGTGTTTTAGAAACTCATGAAGAAGATGAAGACGAGTTGACAGAAAACAAGAATCAAAACCGAGAACTAATAATTTGTTGACAAAATATGTATTTGCAGTAAATTATGTGGTTGCAGTAAAGTTGCATGTTGGATGTAAATAAATATAGTATGTGCAAAATAATAAGACCAAGTAATAGGAATAAGATTTTAGGTGTTTGGAAATGAGAACACGCTAAACTGAGAGAAGGGTAAGCGTAGTTAGTCAAGAAGAAAAGAAATGTGTTTGAAGTTCCTATAGCAGTCATCAAGTTGTGGATGTAACGGGAAAGAATAGAGGAATTTTGGTATGTTATGTCGTAGATCTAAAATAGTTTGTTAGATGAAAATAAATAAAGTTGCTAAAAAATAATATGAACTGGTATGTGGTAACAAAGATAGGAGGTTCCTAGCGAAAACCTACAAACACAAGATAGTCCCAGCGAAGCTTTGGGGGCACAGACAAGGAATAGATTATAGAGTTCCCCCCCCTCCCCCAAACTCTTTGTGACCATATTACCGGTTGCAAAGTAAAGTCTTGCTAAACTTCATGTACTACGCTCTTGTATTTTATCTAGATAACACTTACCATGTTATGAAATTTATTGACCAAACAAATTTTGTAGCTAAAATATACATTTACATGCACATTAATGTTTTGCATATAACATTAATGTTGCAAGCATTACCCGGCTAGCAGAATGTTTTTTTGAGATGAAAGGACATTCGTTTAAATTACGTTGCAATGGGCTATGTGTGACTTAGATTATGAAGGCAGTGATATATTTGAGGGTCCAGGAGACAGTATAGAAAACTCCACCAGTAGTTGATCTCGTCTGCATTAATGAAGTAACCACAAACATTCTTCATAGATTGCGAGCAATATATGCAGCTAACTTAACTTTTGCAGAAGCAGTTATTTTTTCAAATTACATTGGTGTTGCAAGGAGTCTTCAAATTCCATAATTCATATCAAACACAAGAGAAAAGGACATTCATAAAAATCTTGGGAATAATGATGGCAACTATCTTGAGAATTTAAATCAACAGTTAATGGATAAGCTCACAGATAACGTAATAATAATTGGATAAAATAATAGTTATCAGTTAACAAATAATTTAACTGATAACTAAAGATAAAAGAATCGTTATCACTTAAATAACCAAATATATATCAGATAAAAGAATTCTTATCAGTTAAATATTTTTATTACCGTAACTTGATATATTTAATCGTAACTTAATTATTTTACGGGAACAAAAATGTTTTGCATATAACTTTAGACATTTGTCTTGCACTCGAGGTCAATTTCTCGCGCCTGCATAAAAATATTAGGTAGTCAAGTAAGTTTGGAGGCATCCTTCACCCCTTCTTCCTCCTGCATAAGAACATTAGGTAGTCAAGTAAGTTGATACAAATAACAACACCTATGGAAGGCAAGATATTACTATATTTGTATAGGCTAAGACAAAGATTGTGAATAGAAAGCAAGAAAAGATCTGCAAACGTAAACATAAGTGTAAACGTTAAAAATAGCTGCAAAATTTTGTTAACGCTATAAAAAGGTTAAGGGGTGTTTATATCATTTTGGCAGAATTGGTCGGGTACACCCATGTCGGAGGCATCCTTCCCCCCGTCCTTCCACCTGCATAAGAACATTACATACGCATATATCGTGCAACCGATAACAACATCTACAGAAGGACGACACATTATTATACTCAAGACAAAGAGTACATATAACTGCAAGATATTGTCTATAACAACAAACATTAAAAAAAATCTTCAAACCTTAAATTTATCTTAAAACGTCTTTAACTGCGATTTAGGGGCGAGATATTTGTATACTTGTATAGGACATCAAAAAAGCTAAGACTAGAAAACAAGAATAGAATGCAAAAATGTAATATAATTGCAAATATTAAAAAAAAACTGAAACCATTAAATTTAAAAGCCAAAAATGCAATAGTGCTTATAATATTTTGGTTGGCCTGATTGGATGCACCCATGTGAAGGCATCCTTCATCCCCTTTTCCCTTGTGCGTAAGAACATTAGGCAATCATGTAAGTTGATACAAATAATAATACCTATTGAAGGACGAGACATTGCTTTACTTGTATAGGACAAGACAAATGTTATGAATAGAAAACAAGAAAAGAGCTGTAAATGTTATAACATAACTGTTAACGTTAAAATAACTGCAAAATTTTAATAACACTGCAAAAAGGGAAAGAAGTGTTTATAACATTCTGGCAGGACTAGTCGGGTACATCCATGTCGGAGGCATCCTTCACTCCTTCTTCCGGGTGCATAAGACCATTAATCACACAAATATGATGCTAACAATAAAAACACCTACTGAAGGGTGACACATTGTTATAATTGTAAAAGACGAGACAAAGGGTAAATATAACTGCAAACGTTAAAAATAACTGCAAAAATTAATTGCAAACGTTTAATATTAGTTATCATTCAAATCATCTTCATCATCTTCGTGGTGTTTAAAGCTAATCTGTAACTTTAGCTATGGCTGTTGTTGATAATTTACAAAATTGGTTTGGATTAAGGATAACCCTAAATCTGAAATTGTAAATCCTAATATTTGGAAATAATATTTGTAATTGTAACCTACAAAATCTCTGAAAAGTCCCTAGCATCCTTAAATACGAAACACAAAAACGACGACTCTATCTGAAATCGTGAAAAGGTAATATACATTCGCCAAACTAGGGTTTGGGATATGACGGTTTTGGAGGAGACTATTAGACGAGACGGAGATAAAAAAGAAGGAAATGTTGAAGAATCGAAAAAGAAACAGATGTAATTGTGAAGGAAAACAATGAATTTGAGAAGAGGTAACAATGGTGATGGTCGAAAAAATGAGAGAGAGAGAGAGATTTTGTCGTAAGCAGATGAAGAAAAAATAATAGATTCTGCAATCTATTAAAATATATAAAATATAATTAATCTTTAGATAATTTGATAGGGGCATAATGATCAACAAATTTTATATAGTCACCTACTATTATAGACTAACCTACTACCTAGATATGAACACTTTTTATGATATTGATTGTAATTTCTCTTGAGAATAAAGAAAAGAGCGAAACCACTATGTATGTTTTATTAATTGATTTCTTTTTCTCAAATTTTGACATTTTTATTTTATCTTACTTATTTAAAATCATTTATCTGATAGTAATTTTTTTTCTTTTAAGAATATAAAATGTATATCAAAATTCAATATATATTGTACTCTCTAAAAAAGTAGTTTATTTAATTTGGACACAGACACAAAAAATATCTTTTTCTCTACAAAATTTGCTTAATATCCTTTCATGAAATTACAGTTGTAGTTCAATTCGTGTGATTGATTTGGGCTTATCTTCGTGATTTGATTCAAGAAACGAGCATAAGCTGAAAACATACAAGTTTATAGAATTCTCTACGATTGTAGGTATATTTCTCTCTTCATATCCTTCATCTGAAATTCACTAAGCTTTCTCTTTGTTTTACAAGGTGCTCCAATGAAGAATCAAAGAATACAAAAGAAGGATAAATCGATGAAGCTAATCTCTCCAAGCTCAACGACTTCAACTGAAAAAGTAACAAACTCATCTCTTCGTTATTAAAATGTTCTTTTACTCTTGATGGGTCAAATCTCCTACATCCCAACAACCCTTCCACTTAAAGTCTTAGCAACAGGTCTTCACTTGCTTAATGGGTCTTAGAAGCCCACAAATCTCCACCTAGATCCATTAAGCAAGAAACCCTTATGTTGGACACACTGCCGAAAACATCACTTTAGACGAGACAACAGCGCACACATCGCGAAAGGTGTAAACTTTTTCGGATTCACCGTGATTTGCCAGCTCCGGCAAGACCAGAAACAGCTCCACCTAAACCTATAGAGAAAAAATTACAACCATCTGTTGAGGAGAAGCAACAACAGATACATCCATCGAGTCTCGTCTCTTGGACTCCTAAGACCAAAAGTCAATTTTCTTACCTTTTCAAGCTTCAGTAAAGTTCAGTGACCTGAGACAGCCATTGAATTTTTCTCTAGGTAATGTCTTTGTAAACATATCAATCGGATTCGCAGAAGTGTGTATCTATTTTACTTGAACGTTACCTTTTTCTATTACTTCTCTGATGAAGTTGTATCAAATCTGTATATGCTTTGTTCTTTCATCAGAATCGTTGTTTTTAGCTAAGTAAATAGCTCCATGTGAATCACAATGAATCTCGACTGGTTGTTGCTTAAAAACCCATTTCTTCGCATATACCTTTGAGCCAAATTGCTTCTCTACTAGTATCAGACAATGCTATATACTATGCTTCAGTTGTTGATAAAGCTACCACTTTATGTAGTCTAGAACGCCAACTTACAGCATTTCCACCAAAAGTGAAAATGAATGTGTGATAGATCTCTTTCTGTCTAGATCTGATGCGAAATCTAAATCACAGTAGCCAACTATCTTGCATTTTATGCCTTTAGTGAATGTTAAACTCACTTTTGAAGCATTTTCCAGATATCTAGTATCCATAACACTGCTGACCAATCTTTTTTTTCTGGTTTTGACATGTATCTGCTCACCAAACCCATTGCATAAGCTAAATCTAGACGTGAACCAACCATGGTGTACATGAGACTGCGCACAACACTTGAGAAAGGTATGTTCTTTATTTCTTCTTCCTGAAGCTTTTCTTGTTCAGTTGTTAGTTTCTGAAGTTTAAAATGAGATCCAGTTGGAGTTTGCACTATTCTACAATTATTCATCCCAAACAACCTTAACACTTTCTCAATGTAAGCCTCTTAGGAGAGAATCAACTTCCCTTGTTTTTTGTCTCTAAGGATATCCATACCAAAAATTCTCTTAGCTGCACCCAAATCCTTCATCTCAAATTCTGAACTCAACACACTCTTTAAATCCTCAACACTTTTCTTGTTGGCTGAAGCTATAAGCATATCATCTACATATAATAATAGGTATATCATATTATTTACACTATTTCTTTTAAGAAACACACACATATCGTAGCTGCATTGTTTGAATTTCTATGCTTTCATGAATAAATTGAATTTGTAGTTCCACACTCTAGGTGACTACTTAAGACCATATAGGGATTTTTGCAATAGAAACACTTTATCTTCCTTCCCTTTCACAACATATCCTTATGGTTGCTCTGATATAGATATTCTCTTGCATAACTCCATCTAGAAAGGCCATTTTTATGTCTATTTGCTCCAATTCCAAGTAATGTTAGCTACTACTGAAAGTAATAACCTAATTGATACATGTTTAACAACTGGAGCATAAACCTCATTGTAATTTATCCCTTCAACTTGTGCATAACCCTTAGCAACTAGCCTTGCCTTGTGTCTTGGTTTCTCAGAACTTGAAATACCATGTTTCAATTTGAAAATCCATTTGCAATCGATCACTTTCTGATCCTTAGGCATGTCTATTAAACTCCATGTAAAATTCTTATGCAAAGAGTCCATCTTTTCGTACATTCCTTCTATTCACAAGTCCTTATCTTTGCTTTTGATATCGTCTATGAATGTCTTAGGCTCTTCAACATTCAAATCTTCTGCACTAGCTAAAACATATGCTACAATATTTGCATCATCAAACCTTGATGGTGGTTTGATTTCTCTCCTTACTCTATCTCTAGCTAAGAGAAAGTTATCCTAGTCTTATGTCTAAGTAGTTTTTGAATGTTCACTAGTGTTGTTTCCATTTTCTGATTCACTTTCATTCTCAGTTCTGCTTGTAGGTCCTGAAACTGAACATATATCCATATTTGAATCACTCTGATTAAGTTATGCTCCACCTGAATTCTCAATTCTCTCTGTATCAGAATCTTCACCCAAAAATTGTGGAGTATCATTGAATGTAACTCTTCTCATAGACTTGATTTTGACCTGATTAAAAGTTTGTGGATCTTGACTCTGAATTTCGTCTTTTGACACATCTTTATACCATTTTTCTTCATGAAAACAATATCCTTACTTATCACTATTTTCTGTTCATTCAAGAGACAAATTCTATACCCTTTTATGCCCTGTCCATAACCCGGAAAAATTCCTTTCGCCGCTTTAGGGCTGATTTTATCACTGATGGTATAAACATAGGCTATGCAGCCAAAACTTCTCAAATGATTGTAATCAACCGTACCTCCTGACCAAACTTCTTCTGGAATTTCCTTATTTAGAGCTGTAGTAGGTGATCTATTTATGATGTATACTGCCGTAGAAGCTGTCTCTGCCCAAAACTGACATGTCAACTCGGTTTTTACTAACGTGCTTCTTACTTTGTCCATTATTGTTCTGTTCATCTTTTCTGAAATCCTATTCTGCAATGAAATATATGGAACAATTTTATGCCTTTTGATATCTGATTCTTTGCACAAAGTATCAAAACTGTTGTTGCAAAATTCCAATCCGTTGTTTGTCCTTAGACATTTGATTTTTTTCCAGTTTGATTCTCAGCTAGAACTTTTCATTCCTTGTACTTCTGGAATGCTTGATCCTTTGACTCTAGGAAATAAATCAAAACCTTCTTAGAATAGTCATCTATGAAAGTTAGAAAGTACTTAGCTTCGGGGAAACTAGGAATAACTTTTGGTGAACCCCATAGATCTGAGTGAATGTACTCAAGGACCTCCTTTGTCACATTTTTAGCAGATTTTCTTAACACACACGGCTCACAGAAACTAAACTCCTTAATTTTGTCATGTTTCAGTCGCCTTTTCTTTGCTAAAACTTCCATATGCTAATGACTCATGTGAGCCAATCGTTATTACCATCTTCGTGCAATATTCACTCATGTTTTTTACAGAGTGTGCTTAGGGAGTTCTTACTTTTCCTTGCAAGTAGTATAGACCAGCTCTGTACTTTCTATAGAGGATTTTCTTCTTGTTTTTATAGAATGTTATTGTAAAGTTTTCTCCAATGTAATTACATCCTAACTGTTCTAGCTGTCCGTAAGAAATTAGTTTCCTTCCCATCTTAGGAACATATATGACATTACTGAGTGTAACCATAGAGCCATCTGGATTTCCTATAGTCAGTTTGCCTATTCCTTTAAATGTGCATTGAGTATCATTACCCATTAATACCATGTTTCCTTCAAACTCCTCAAGGTCAGAAAGTAGTTCCTTTCTCGAAGTTATGTGGAGAGTGAAATCGGAGTCTAAGACCCATTCATCTCCTAAAGCAATCAGAGTTGCTGTCAAGACTGTATGCTCCGGCAAAGTTAATGCAACATTTGCGGAACTTGATGATTTGTTTGAGTGTACATTACTGTTTTGAGTACAATCTCTTTTCCAATGGCCTTCTTCACCACAATTCCAACAACCTTTAGAATTTCTTGATCTTGACTTGGATATGTTTCTTCCTTTAGAGTTTCCTCTCTTTTTGTTAATCGAATCTAACTTTGTCCTTGTTTGGGATCTGCCTCTTCCCTTTGATTCAACGATAAGCCTTTAGAACTGTTTTCCTTCTTCTACAAAACTCCTTTCTGTACTAGGTTTGATTTCATTCCATAAACTCCAGTTATAACATCATTCATTGTCAAAGAGTATTTTGTTCCAAATTGAAGTGTGTGAACTAACGGCTCAAACAGAGGTGGTAATCCTGTGAGTAAAGATATAGCATGATCATCATCATCTATATTGATGTTCACACTATCCATATCTAACACTAACTTGAGGAACTGGTCAAGATTATTTGCAATCGTTTTGTCTTCATCTATCTTATAGCTAGAGAACTACTTCTTTAGATAGGTACGATTTGGTAGTGTCTATGTCTCATAATTTTTTCCTAAGCTTTCCATTGAGCATATGTTGTTGGTTTGTTCATAATTTTCCTGATAACAATGTTTGTCAAGCATTGATCGAGCAAGCTTCTTGCTCTTCAGTCCTTCTTTTCCCAATTTGAATCCTTTTTCTTAGCTTCTACTTTGACCTCTTTTGATGATTCACTTTTCTGATCCTCTAACTGTTCTTCATTGGGATTTTCCTCACTCATAGATAACAAATCTTGAATTTCTAACTGTCCCAAAATTATGTACTTCCACAACCCAAAATCTCCATTACCATCGAATTTCTTCACCTCAAATTTTCCAGCTCTTATTTCCATCTCTATTCTTCACTCTAACAAGAACTAATACTTATTTCTAATCGTTGTGATCTTTGATTTCCTGTAGGGAATAAGAACTTCTTTGGTGTTGTGATCCAATCTTTGCTTGCGACAGGAACTGATGCGCCTCAAGATCCTATTTCCACTTCAAGAGATTGTATCGCCCTCTCAATCAGGTTAGTCTTGATCTATCTCCAATGAGTGCTTTGAAACCCTTGAATCTTCTAACGCGCGAACCTAGCGCTCTTATACCACTTGTAGTCATATCGTGTGGTTGATGTGGGCTTATCTTCGTGATTTGATTCAAGAAACAAGCATAAAACTGAAAACACACAAGTTTATAGAGTTCTCTACAATTGTAGGTATATCTCTCTTCAGATCCTTGATCTGGAATTTACTAAGCTTTCTCTGTGTTTTACAAGGTGCTCCAATGGAAAATTTAAGAGTACAAAAAAAGCAGAAATCGATGAAGCTATTCTCTTTAAGCTCAAAGACTTCAAGTGAAAAATAACAAACTCATCTCTTTGTTATTAACAGGTTCTTTTACTCCTGATAGGCCGAATCTCCTACAGCCGAACAACCCTTCCACTTAAAGTCTTAGCAACGGGTCTTCACTTGTTTAATGGGTCTTAGAAGCCCATAACAGTATATATCAAATACACCTCAATCTCGCTGCTCTCCGACGCTGACGACACTGGTATCACTGGATCTCACCGGCGTAGAACTCCATCTCCAATGCTCACTTGCTCTGTATTTTTTCTGTTGTTGTTTTCACTTCGATTCTCTCATCTGCTGGAAGTTATGGCTGCTCCTGTAGAAACTTGAACCACTTTCTTCAGAGGACGAAGTTAGCTTTAGCATCTTCACTGCCATCTCATCCAGTCAAAACTAAGGCCTTTGTCTCTCCCCTGTTCTGCTTTTCTCCTCCATCTTCTTAGTTTGTAATGTTTGTGTTGTTGTTTGGAAATTCTCGTGGCTCAAGCCTATCAAGACAGTCTCATCCAATTTCCATCGCTCGTCGTGATGTTGAATCTCTTGAAAGTATTACCGTTCACCGTCGGCAAGGCTCTGATCAGATATATTGTTTCACCCTCCACCAATCTCACAGCTGCACGCTTCTCCACCACAACAAGCTGGGTTTCACGGCAAGTTGGTATAGAGTCTAGTCTTCAAGATGGCCAAAACTTTCTCCTTCTCCGACGAACCTATTGCAGGGGTCCAAAAACCCAAAGATTGACCGGTGATGACTTCAGTAACGCCACTGTCGTCACTTTCTTTCTTCAAAGAGGCATACTCACTACAGTTTCAACTATACCTCATGGGCTTGGTAATGGATCATGTTTGTGGGTTTCATTTTTTTTAAATAATTTTTCTGGCTTTTTAAGCCCAATAGGATTAACTTATTAGGACAAGTTGCTCCCTTTGGGTCCTACACAGAATGTGATTAGGTATTATAGGATGTTTAGATCTATAAGTCTATATTCCTCTAGATAAAATTTAGACCTTAGTTGTTCTTCCCTATAGGATGGAATATCTTCTAACATCTCCGTCATGGAGACGTGTTTCAAAATCTCGATAGCTATAAGAGTTTTCTCGGTAGTTCAACTATCCTTTGTGGCGATGTAGGATTAGTCTCCGATTATCAGATTCGAGACTGCTTAGCCAACATCAATTCAACATCTCCAGTGTGTAAGAGCCCCCTCCACCTGGATTCATCTATTATATGTTTTGTCTTATTACCGGTTATGATTGTCATGCAGAATTAATAGAATTTACCAAAAAAAATATAGTGGTCTATTTCCAATGGTGATCTAAATCTCACTTCTAAGAGCATCTCTAATAGTACTCTAAATCTTACTCTAAACTTTATATTTGGATTAAAATATTTCCAATGGTGCTCTTTACCTTACTCTAAAGATATAAATCTCTCTACACTACAAGAAAATATAGTGAATTTTGACCCATCTCTTGACCAAAAATAATATTTGATCTAAAAATTGGTCATAATTTACTGTGTTTTTTTGTAGTAAAATTTTATTCTAAATAGGAGAACTCTATTTTTAACGTAGAATTTTTCTTTACAAAATTGTCTTTTAATTTATAGTGTATTATTATATTATACCTAAATAAAACTATATGATCAAATAATAGTCGAATAAAATTAGTTTATCTTACAAAATTATATGATCAAATAATAGTCGAATAATATTAGTTCTTTACAAAATTGTCTTTTAATCTTAGCTAATCGGCTTAAGAAAGTTCTGCCAGGTATTATTTCTGAAACATAGGCAGCTTTTGTGAAAGGGAGATTGATTACCGACAACACACTAATAGCACATAAAGTGCTGCATGCTTTGGGATCAAGAAACAACATTGGCGAGAATTTCATTGGAATCAAAACTAATATCTCGAAGGCTTATGATAGGATCAAGTGGAGCTTCTTGAAGAATGCAATGGACTATTTGGGTCTGCCTGAGATATGGATTTCTTTGGTGATGGAATGTGTTTCATCTGTTCGATATCAGGTGCTGATTAATGGAAGCCCTTTCAGGGATATTAAGCTAACAAGAGGTTTGAGACAAGGGGTCGTTGTCGCCGTATATGTACGTCATCTGTTCAGAGATGTTGGTGACTATGATGAGAAAAGCTGAAGGGAGTGGGAAGATAACTGGATTAAGGGTAGCAAGACAATCCCCTCCAATCTCCCATTTGTTATTTGCAGACGATAGTCTATTTTTCTGCAAACAGACTGACGAGGGGATTGATGAAGTGTTAAGAATTCTTGATGAGTAAAGTCTTGCCTCTAGAAAGCAGATAAACTATCAAAAATCAAGCATTTATTTTGGAAAAATGATCAAAGTTGAAAGGCGTGGGGAGATTAAAGAAAAAACATGCACTGTGCAGGAAGGTGGTGGAGGTAAAAACCTTGGACTACCAGAAGGTTTCAAATGATCAAGAGTAGCAGTTCTCAATTACCTTTGTGAGCGTTTGGAGCAGAAAGTGAGCTGTTGGCAAACAAAATTTTTATCCTCGGGAGGTAAAGAAACGCTCTTGAAAGCTATTGATATGGCTCTCCCAACATATACTATGAGTTGCTTCAAACCCCCAAAGAGAACATGCAAAAACTTGATGTCTGTAACGGCGTCTTTCTGGTGGCAGAATAAGAATGACTCTAGAGGAATTCATTGGGTCTCTTGGAGTCAGTTAAGCAAGTCCAAAAAGGAAGAAGGTATTGGTTTTCGGGACCTTGAAGGTTTTAACATTGCAATGCTGGGAAAGCAACTATGGAGAATTTTTTCAAAACCAGAATCCCTAATTGCAAGAGTTTTTAAAGGAAGATATTTTACCAACACTTCTCCTCTATCAGCACCATTAGGAAGCTGGCCCTCTTATGCATGGAGAAGCTTATGCGCGGCTCAGGCCTTGCTGAAATTTGGAGCTAGAAAAACCATTAACAACAGTTGTACAGTGGATGTGTGGAAAGATCAATGGATTAGTTGCAAACCTGCAATTTCTCTTTCACCAAAAAGGGAGTTACTTTTATCTAACCCCTCTTTTTTATCTCAGCCACTAAAGGTTGACAATCTTCTAGTTGCAAACGGGAGGGAATGGGACTGTAGTAAATTGAACCATTTCTTCTCAGTTCCAAAAAAAAAACTTATGATGGCAATAAGACCTGGGGGTAGTCAGTCAAACGATGGAGTATGCTGGGATTTCAACAAGAATGGTCATTATTCAGTAAAGTCTGGCTATTAGGTGTATATGAACCATATTAAGGACAATCAGACTTTACGAGGTGTAAGCCAGCCTAGTCTAGATGCCCTCTTTGAGCATATTTGGACTTGGATGTCCTGCCAAAATTACACCATTTTCTTTAGAAGTGTGTAAAGAATTGTCTAGCAGTGGCTGAGAATTTAAAAAGAAATCATGTAATCAAAGAGGGTTTATGTGCAAGATGTGGGGGCAAAAAAGAATCTGTTAACCATATATTTTTTCAATGTCCTTATGCTAGGTTGGTGTGGGCTCTTACTTTAACGCCTATGTCTGATGAGGGGATCACGAGCGAGTCTTTTTACACTAACTACTATCGAGTGCTCAATAGTTCAAAGCTCCATCCTGATGCAAAAAAATCGAAAGATTGGCGCCTTGGCTCCTTTGGAGATTATGAAAAGAAAGGAACAATTATATCTATAACGGCACCAACACAAATGCTATGGAGGTTATGCATAAAGCTAAAGAAGATGCTTTGGAATTGAGCAATAGAAATCAAGGCCAAGAAGATGAGTCCAAACATAACAATGCTATAACCCCCACCTATTGGAAACCACTTCTGAGCTCATGGGTTAAATGTAGCACTGATGGGGTTTGGAAATCCAATGACCCTTTAAGTGGAGTAGGTTGGGTTCTCAGGGACTGCAATGATAACTTGTTATGGATGAGAGCAAGAGTTTATCCTTGTTTACTTTCACCACTTGAAACTGAGATTGAAGTAATTAGATGGGCAATTCTCTCTATTATCATATTGGATTACAACAAAGTGATTTTGAATCAGACTCCAAGGAGATGATCTTGATGCTGATGGAGGAGAAGTCGTGTCCTGCCTATGACCACTTAATGAAAGATATAAAAAGTCTCATGTCTCAAGTGTGTGGATGTAAAATAGCTTTTGATTCTAGAGATTGTAATAAAGTTGCTCATAGAGTGGCTAGAGAATCTTTGTTGTTACCAACTCATGACCCTAAGCTTTACTCTGTTGCACCTGATTGGATTAAGAAAGAGATCCAAGATGATAAACATTGTATTACGTTGATGGGTTAAATGAAATTTGATGTTGAGTTAAAAAAAACTGCACTTTTAGAAGTCAAAACAACAAAAGATGAAAATACTTAATTTTAAGAGTTTCGCGTTTGATATCGACAAATTAAGGACAAAGAAGCTCATTTTTCACTTCGAAATACATTAGTTAATCATTTATGAGTGAATTACAGTAATAATGATATCTAATAAAGTGTATTTGTCATTTCTTTGTTTCAGTTTATGATGTAATCAAATTTTATTTAAAATAAAATTATGATTTTAGTAATCTTATAATTAACTATTTGATATAACTGAGTAAAATGTGTATATTTGAAAGTAAATTGATATTTTAGAAATTAGTAATAAAATGGTAAAAGAAAATATTATTAGAATATTTATTTAAAGTAAACTATTAGAACAAATTTTACTCTATTTTCAGAGATAAAAATAGAGTGAATCATTGGAAATGATCTAAGTCATGAATTGATACTAAAAGAATCTTAATGTTAAAATAAAATAAAATAAAGTACTAAGAGTTAGCAAATGGGTCACTTTTGGATTTTCGATCAAGAACTCTGACCGATCCACCGTCTGCGAAATGACTATCTTTGTCAAATTTATAAGTTTACGTCAAAGCTAGAATTCCGTAACTTTTTTTTTCTGTGAAAAAGAGATTCATAATTAATTTTAAAAATCATCATTTTACTTCGGCAACAATTTTAATATTTTATATCCTTGCTTTGGCATTTCATTACGTAGTTGTATGCTAAATATAGTAACTATAATTAGCCTTGCTATACATGTGTTCAACTTTCACAAAAGTTATTAGTATAAAAAAATAAACATAATTGAAAATAAATTATAAATTTATTATTTTAAATATTATATATTATATATGAGTAACTCTAAAACGTGAGAAATTCTTTTTAGTATGAATTACCGGCTAAGAATATCAATTCAAAAAAATATTATAATAAGAAAAAAGTGAGAAAAATTAAAAAGTTAGTAAACAACACTTTGGAAGGAAGTAAAAAAACAGTCTTGAGACACAAAATAATGACTTTAGTGTTCCTCTAACTAAAAGAAACTCCTTGCTGTTAAAAGTTGTGCTTAGGGTTTGTTGCAAACTTTACCAACCTATTTATATATATATATATATATATATATATATATATATATATAAAAAAAAAAGANATAAACACATTACTATAAAAATGATTTAAACGTAAAATTTGAACTATGTATAGAATTACTATTTTAAATAACAAAAACATATTTTGAGAGTGAAAGTTTCAACGGACTGCAAGATGGTTTTGAAGATCATCAACTGACCGGAGGAGTGGTCGGCTTTCCTGCTATACCAGGAGGAATTTGTCTTCTCTATCTTTATTTATTATCCCTCAAATCTTAAATCATAAAGCAGATGCCCTTGCTTGTCATGTTAGAGAGGCAGTTCATAATTTTTGATGTAAAGCTTTTGTGTTATCTATTTATTAATATAATTGCTGTTTACAAAAGAAAAAAATAACAAATACACTGCAATATCTTTACATCCATGAATGTTGACCACATGTAATTCATGGATAAATTATAAATATATGAAAGTATTGTAAGTATATATAACAAAATTATTGAAATAGGGAGAGAAAGAATAAAATGGGTCCCCAAACATAGGAAAGAGCAAGTCTTAAAGGCAAGGGAACATCAACTATTATGTCTTTTAACTCTTTTGATCCAATCTTACATACTCCTCATGAACTTTAAAACCAAACTCACATTTTATATATATAGATCTCATGAAAATTTTAATTAGAAAATGAAGAAAAGTTTTATCTCCATGCGACATATTTGAGAGTAAACTTTTTAACGTATAAAAATAAATAAATAACGTATTAAGTATAAAAATAAATAAATTAAATAACGTTTTATGTAAAAAATTTAAACATGTCGATTTTCATTGAAGATTATCAGATTATTTTGTTATGTAGTATTACTAAAAAAACTTAGGATATAGAAATTCAACTATCGTATTATATATTGGTCAAATATATATGGAGCATTGAAATATTTTTTGCCAAAAGTATTACATTGTAAAATCAGTTCCAACAAAAGTATTACATTGTAATTTATTTATTTATTTTTCTCAAACATTTGGCTACAACTGACTGGTCAATTAGTTAAATTCCTACCTAATGTAAACAGTAAGACCGATTCTTATATGTATAAGTGCTTCCGTCTTTAATAGACTTACCATGAGCCAGCTGCAATTTATTTATTTATTTATGTTATAAAATAGGAATATGTAATATAGCACTGGATCCACTCTTTTTTTTTCTCAGTATTTGATCGTCGCCTATTGGAACATCCTTGCTTGTTCATTACACAACAAATTTATTTATTTTATTTAATAGAAAGAAGAAGTGTGAGTATTTTCAATAATTGACTTCTTTTTTTGTTGTTTTTGTTGCTTTGTAGAGAAGGGATTTCAATATAAATATTTGTATATAAAGACAAAACTAGAGTTCTATGTATAATAATTAAAAAAATGCAAATAACTCATGGGAAAAAAATTATTTGTTCTTGTTACAGTAGTATCTTTTTCTTTCCTACAAAATTAAATTAAACATAAAATGGCCTTTTTGCGATAATCAAATTTAAGACGATGTCATTCATTTCTTCATGTTTTACATTCTATATTTTTCAATTTTCTATTAAACAAAAAGGATAATAGTTTGCTTTTTTGACAAGAAACTGCCGAGAAAAGAAGCTTTCAATGCAAGGAAAGCTGTGATTTTAGGTACAAGCATACAAAACAAGATCTGTGCTTTGTCATTGAGAGGTCAGTTTACTGACAAGTCAAATTGACTTTTCTGAGGCGTGACTGATATTCTGATCTATTGAGTAGGCACTACCAGGAACTTCAACCATAAGCTCATCTTTCTCTTCATCACTAGCTGAATCAGTATCCTGCAAAGAAACAGAACATAAGTTTAATGCTCCGAGTCTTGCAATCTATTCTAGAAGTCTTCATATGATTTGATTCATACAAGATCTGTTTGGTTTGGGTTGTTTCTGAGTTCTTTTAAAGTGTTGTTGAGTTGCTTCCTGGCTCTGGACCGTATCAATTTACGTTCTGCACATTGACCTGCGGTGACATCGGCATGACAAGCAACACAAAGTGTCCTCATGTTCTCTAGCCGACACTCGCCTATCAATGATTTAAATGTCAAGAAAACTTGTTCAGTCAAATAAATTTACATATAAAATCATATATATGGAACATTATTAAGAATGATGTTTATCGAGTGGTCTAGTGGAGTATATTGCGATTTACCTCCACCTTGGTAGACCGGAATGATATGATCCGCATGCCACGCATTTCCCTCAGTTGGATCATTGACCAGGGTTTCGAGCCTTAGACATTAGTGGTGATAATAATAAACAAATTGAACTTCTAAAAAATACTAATTGTATCAGTAATCAAGGTTCTTTCCTATTCAACTAGCTTAAATGGCTTACAAGTTCTTCCGGGCAAATAACTCTGGAGCAACCGTGTTTATGTATCTACGGCGTTTTTCAACCGGTAAAGGCTTTATCCGTCTGACAAGTTGGTGGCAGTCTAATTTGCAGTTTGTGCAAATTCCATGTTCAATCTGAAAAAGTTCCTGAGATTCAAAAACTTAAATCTCTTAGTGATGCTTTGAAAGTATAAATGATATGAAACTTTGTTAACCAGACCTAAATCACATTAACGTAACGAAAGAATGACCGAGGAAAACCTGGCGGATATATTTGCTACTTGTTCTTGTCCTGTAATCTTCATAACATGCAAAATCACAAAAGAGATCCTCAAAATACTCGGGCTCTTTGGCGTTGTTTCCCCTAGAACAAACAAAAAATAAGTATAGCTGATAAAAAATGTGAGCAACTGTCAGTAAATACACCGTGTTTCCACTCACTTGCAGGGCTTTTGACAGAGTTTACAGAGTGGTTCGTTGCTCATACTCCAAGCTTGAGTGTATTCTTTTTCCTTTCTTTGGTAGCTACTTCGAAGGTTGACCTTCTTCCACACTGCATTTGGAGGTAAGGGAATACTTATCTCTGAATAGGGTGTATTTCGTCTTTTGCTCCCTTTCCTCAGCAATCCCTGATGCAGAAAACTCTTAATAATTATTTCTGGAATCATATATTTGGAGACAACTTTTTTTAACTGAAGGACATACCTCGCTGTTGTGACTAGTACTTTCACTCAAGTAACTTAACTCCAGTGATAGCGGTAATTGCAAAGGCTTTCCAAGCAGTTTCCGCTTTTCAATTGGCCGTAATGATTTCCACTCTTTCATAAATTCTAAGATAGCAAGTATATGGACCGGATCTTCTGTAATGGATCCAAGAGTTTTTTCTTTATTGATACCCTGACTTGGATTGCTTGTTTCAATTTCCTCTGGTCGGAAGTTCTGGAAATGAGGCCTTGGTCGTGGATCTTTCCCAGGAATGCAAGAATATAAATGAATTCTTCCAGTGTTTGGGCTCACCTGAAAGAATAAAAGATCCAATTCATACACATTTTCGGCTCCAAACAAGTAAAATTAATGATATTTGACAGATTTCACAATAGCTATAAGAATCAGATTGCAGCTTAGAAGCTGAGAAAAGATTGAAAAATGTGCAGTGGGTTCACCAAATTTGGCCTCCTTAACATAATTTCACGTCCACCAAGGCAACAAGAATAACGGATAAAATAAGAAGAACCAATGCAGACTTTAAAATTTACCTCAAATCTCAGAGTGTCTAGCAGTAGGAAAAGGGAATTGGAATTATTTTCTTTCACAAGCCCATCATCAGCAATACGCTGCATTGTAAGAAAATGTATTTACATTTTAGGGCATACCAGAGAAGACAAATAGACCTTTCATAAGATGTAAGTTCATACACTTTTAGGCTGATGATTTTCTTGGTTTTCCTGTGTGCCAGAAGACCTCTTTCCAGAGCCGGGACAGACTTCTAACGTTTCCAAATCAGAAGTCATCTTGTCCTGCTCAGCCAAAAAAAGAAGAAGCATTAGGCCAAAACGAGTGAATATCTGAGTTCCACAATCAAGGAGACAGGTTAGCAAAGCAGGCAAAAATTCTGCCATTCATGTTTCATCCAGACATTTGGCTGGTAAACTTCATTGCATAAGAAAGATAAATGTCCAAGCTGTTTGACGAATGACAAATCAAGAGATAAACCTTGAGATCAATAGTATTTGATACATCTGTCTCAGAATCCAGATCGTCGCAGTTTTCAACAATTTTATCAGCTACTACATTATTAGCTTTTGATGGTCGCACTTCAAGAACCTCTCTTTCGCTGATTTCTTCAGCAGGCTTGAAAGTATATGCTCTTTCAATCTGCCCAGACATAAATTGTTATCATTCAAATTAAAGGCTGACAATGACATGAATAAACCTCTATGTGTTGTGCACATTTAACGGGAAGGACAGTAATCTTCTGAGAATTGAGAAAAAGAGTAAAAATTTGGGACGTACTTCGATTTCAGTCTTCCCATCATATTTTCCATCAGTGGTAGACGAAATACGGTGCAACTTCTTGTTCAGATTTTGCCAATTTGACTCGTCCATAGTATCCTGTTACATAAGAGTTGCTATTCAAGTATAATGGATACGACGAGCTTCAAGTGACAAGGAAAGCAGCAGCAAACTAGTTTACCTTTGCGCAGAAGATGTATACATTGACTGCACTTGTTTGGCCTCGCCTATGTGCCCTATCCTCAGCCTTCAAAATGCAATCAATTGGCAAAATTGGTGTAGGAACGATTACAAGAAGTTAAGGGTACAAAAATGAGCAGTACAGGAAAACTACCTGAAGCAACAGTGACGGTGTTTTAGGCAATTCAACGAAAACAACATTTTGCGCTGCTGAAAAATCAAGTCCAACTCCTCCAGCTTCTACGCCAATTATTGCAACTTTAACCTGGAGGAGAAAGCCACTGCATATGTCAAAATACTATACATCCCAAGAAGCAATCATTTTAAGGGATAACAAACGTACAGGAGATACTGTGCATACCTCACTAGAAAATTGAAATGATTGTACAGCCAATTGTCTATCTCTTGGCAATGTAGTCCCGTCAATGCGGACAAAACCAATCCCTTTATCACATATAAATTCCTGAAAAGCAATAATCACGAGTAAAATTCCAAAAGTAACTACCTGCTCATAATATGATACATGAGCTGGATCGGTATAAAGATGTGTTAAATCAGAGCAAAACCTACTAGCAGATAGATAAAAAAAAAATGAATATTCCAAGATGAAGTACACTAACCTGAATTCCATCGAGAACCTTATGGTGATGTGCAAAAATTACCATCTTACTTGTGCTTGTGTCTCCATCAATTTTTTCTAGGGTACAATCCAATCCTGATAGAAGTGGTTGTAGTGATAACCATTCACGAAAGGCAGAAAGCTTGGCAATGCCAAGTTGTTGATAGGAGAGTTTCCCACATAATTGATTTTCTTTGTCAGCTAAAGCACAACAAAACAAAACAAAAATGATAAAAAGAAAGAAAATATACGCAAAAAGAATCGCCTCCTTGACATCTATGTAAAGAAAATGGTCAAAACATACAGTCAGGGACATTAGAGTTCTCTGCGTTTACATATCCAGCTTCATTTGATCCACAAGCGTTTTGATCTATACTTAAAAAGGTAGCTTGCATTTAAACTCCGAGAAATATGAGGCTTGTGTTACAGGTTAAAAGTTAAATGCCTTGAACACAGATGATAAAAACAATTCAACACACCTTTAGGTTCATGTAAGTTCTCGATGACTTCTGTTATATCACCATCTTTTTGTTTATTAGCCTCTTTGGTTGTAGCCATTGCTAAAGCTATATCGGACTTCTTTAGTAGAATGGCAACGATTTGCCTACGTTTTGGGGGTAACTGTGCTAACACATGCTGCTTCAGTCTTCTTATCTATATCAAATGAAAAGAAATTTCACGTCACATAGTTTTCTACCAACTCACAACACCATGAAAAAAACATAAATTGGAATATCATATCAGAGATATCATTGCCATAATCTGCTCATTTCTATACAAATTTTCACGAACAGCACATGAAATAAACAGATAGTTAACTGAACTGTGAAGGTTGGAACATGGAAATATTTCACCCAAAAATTTATATTAGATGGTCATAGTTATCAAGGATTACTAATAAGTTGTAACAGAAACAATAAGATAATGATTTGATACATTGGTCCTTTCTGCGGAAGAATCAATCAACAAAGAAAAAACAAGTTTCCCAGTATCCACTATTGATATAGAACCATTATTACCAAACTTAAGTAGAAGAATCAAGATTTACCATCACTGTTTGGTTTAGCAGAATGTTTAACTCCAGTAAGCGAGTGCCCTTTGAGAAATCCTGAATCATAGAACCAAAAGATTTATTACCATCTTGCAACATAATCAGACAAAAAAACAACTGAAAAGAAATAAAATGAAATGTAATAGCAACATCATCTATGGGTGACCACCATGCAATGGGAGTATTCTCTCTATAAAAAAAAAGGGGAGTATTCTGAACTTGAAACAGAGAATCATGAGAGCACAACAGGTTACTACATAAAGTCCATATTTACCTGGAAAATTTTCCCTTGCATACCTCTAACAAGCCCAACTTCACAATAGGTTTTCGCAAACTCATATTTGTCCTTTCCCAGCAAACCAGGCCTGCTGACAGAATCAATGTTAGAAAACAGAAGTAGTGTAAATCCAAAAGTCTTATGTCAAAGTTTGTAAATGACTTGCCATAGCATGTTTATCTGATGGAATATATCAAAGGGCCTGTGGTCATCTAGGAAACAAATTTAAGATTAAATTAAATTCAAAGCAAACAGAAGATACTGATTTTACAGAGAGTTAGATTTCCACAACCTCGATAAAGAAGGAGTTCCTGACAACAGGACTATGTGCTTAACCTTTTCAGCAACATCAAGTACTGTCTTTATCTGCAAAATATAACCCAAAGTGTTTAGAAAAAGAACCATTTAAAAAAGCACAACAACTCCACAGAGATTAATTGAATATTAAAGAAAGTGTCACTTAATTATTGTGTTACCAAAGGTAATTATAGTAAACTAGGAAATCAAACACAGGAAAACATACTTAGAAATCAGTTAGCGCGGAAAAAAAAGTATCACATACCTCAGGTTGGTCTGACTTCTTTTTTGAACACCGTAGGTGATGAGATTCATCTACTATCAAGAGGGCCCATTCTCGCTCAAGCATGGTTTTCCGGAGATGCTGAAGCATCTTGTATGAGATGACCACAACTTTTGGCCATTTTGGTAAATAGGCAGGACTGTTTTGATGACCAAAAACTGAAACCAGAAAGTTATTTCAAAACTCAACTCGGCTTGACAAGGGAGCCAATTAATAGCTCTAAAAGGTAATTCAAAGCTTTAGCTTGTGGGCTCCAATGTAGCAAAATAAGAATTGGAGATGGAACGTGCTGTATTGCAATTCTGTATTCCATCAGTTAATATGTGGAAGGCATGGAAGTTAAAAGTAAAAGAAAACTAAACCACAGGGCAAATGAGCAAAGTTGCTAGTTCTGTGCAACTAACGTAGTCACAAGGGCAAGTCACATTTAAAGAAAAGAGATAGTGACTTTTACCGAGATGTATGTCAGAAGGCAAACAAGATGGCAGCCAACGTTCCAATTCTTCTGCCCATGAGAAACGTAACACAGCTGGACAGACAACAAGTATGGAACCCTCACTTATGAAGCATCCAGCAATGGCAATGGCCTGACACAAGATTGAACCCTCAGGATAACTTCTTTACCAAACTACTAAAAGATCCAGAATAATTACCTGAAGTGTCTTTCCAAGCCCCATTTCATCTGCAATGAGACACCTGCCACCTCTTCGTAAACCAAATCTTAGACCATCAAGTTGGAAAGGCAAAAGGGAATTCACCAGTTTTCTTGGCAGGTTTTCAATCAATTTTTCAACCTTTTCCTCCGTAAGATGTTCAGGTTTACAAGGTTGCCATTTCCCAGAAACGAATGACTGGGAAAGTTTCTCAACAACAGCAAACGTTTTCCAAGGTATCTCTTCAACTTCAACGCTCTTGGACCTTTTCAAACATCCCGAGACTATACTGTAGTCTCTGATCTTATATACACCAGCTTTTCCTCCATCATGATTTTGAGTGTAGTGTGAAGGAATCGCCTGAAAGTATAATCAATCAGAAAACAACAAAAAACCCAACGCAACTTTGGAAATAGAATCCAACTTCGTGTTTTGCATCATATCAAAAACCCAAAAAAATCGGAGACTTAAACGTTTATCATTTTATTAATTTCGCTTTTACATTTTTTCACCCCTTAACAGAAACAAAGGTCCGCATAAGAAAATTCAAAGAAGAACTTACCTCAGATATTATCTCGCTCAATTGAAGACGGCAATTTTGCAATTGAGATCCTTGCAATTGAACCGGCGTCACCGAAAACGAATCAGGAGAGCAAATCTCAAGCCTGACGCGGAACTTTTCCGGAACACTGGTACTAAATCCGGATTTCGCTTCATAAATCCGATGCCCCTCTTGGAAACTAACATCGCCTTCGAGCTTCTGACATTTAGCTAACCTGAAATCTTGTTGTCCCTGTGAGGTTTCTGAAGAATCAAACAACGCCTTTCGTTTCTCACCAAAACCTACTCGATTTGCTTCATCTCTCCGGCTTTGATCTTCTAAAACTTCCATTACTTAAATTTGAGCGTTGAGCTATGCGAAGTGAAGAGAAAGCGTTTGAATTTTGAAACGAACGAGCATAAGCAAGACAAGAGCGGGTTCGAAGAAGTTACACCTGTTAATTAAAATTAAATCCGGTTCGGTTCGGTACAAAAAGGAACAATCAAACCGAATTCCCAATTTCAACAACAGAAGATGTTAGACAATGTATATTTAAAAGTAAAGTCATCTACAGACAACAAGATTCAGATACTGAAAAATAGATGATTTCTCTGAAAAATTTTACATCACAAGATTTCATGAGCAAAACAAACCACTTTTTCCAATTGAAATACTGTATCAGAAATTCACAACTTTGATCTCTTGTTTCTTCAAACCTTGCCTTCAACTACTTGTGAAGATGTGGACTTCCTCTGAATATTCTTCTTCAGAGATGTTTTATCGTTATCTTGAAGAGATATTACAGTTTCAAAAGCACCAACCAATGCTTTAACCTTACTCTTCCTCACTTCTTCAAGCTTATTAACAGTCTCTTCAATCACATTGTTGAAAAGTGTCTGCAATTTCTTCTTCACTTCAACTTTTCTATGCCTCAAAACAACCTTCTCTCGTTTACCTTCACCGTTTATCTTCACAGAACCTTCTCTTTTATCTTTCAGGTTCTTTTTCCTTTTGTTTACATCACTTTTGAGCTTTGGTTCTTGAACAACTCGCTTCCTGAATTTGATCAATGTAGGAGCAGTATCTTCTGGTTTCGGTTCAACAACTTTCCCTTTGTTGAAACTCATCAGCTGCTTCGTTGGAGGAGCAGGAGGAGTAACCTTTAAACCAATCCTCCTCGGCTTAATCTTGCTTTCAGGTTTCAACTTAGTGACAAGATTTGCAGAACCAATCTCTTTCTTCTCAGACAAACCAGTCTTAGATTTGGAAGTAGTCTGTCTGATTGGCCTAGGATCTGACTTTGTAACCCGTGATTCTTTAACCTCCTCAGAGGATGGAGAAAAAGACGGTAGTGGAATAAGGCTATTCTTTCTGCCTCTTAAGATTTTCTTCTCAGAAGATTGCTGAATCTCACTCTTAACACTTTTGATGCTCTTCTTCTTTATCTTCTCCTCACTAGATTCAACAACATACACTGTCTTCTCCATTACAACATCATCACATCTAACCGGTTCATCAATCTTCGTCTTCTCTTTGTTCTTCAAAAGATCCTCTTTGGAACTCCTGTTCTCACTGATCCTTGAAACCTTTTTAACATCAAGATTTTTCTTCTCCAATACAACATCATCACGTTCATTAATCTTCGTCTTCTCTTTGTGCTTCAGACTTTTCAGAGGATCATCTTTAGAACTCTTGATCTCGCTGATCCTTGAAACCTTCTTAACATCAGGAACTGTCTTCTTAACCATTCTTACAACAGCAGAACCATTCGGAGAAGTACTTTTGGTTTCGATTCTCTTGACGCCTAAACCATCAGAAGATTTGACAATGTCACCAGCACCTTCTTTCTTAGCAACCTCCAATGATAACTTTTCCGGTTTAGCAACATTTCCCAACGACTTCCTCAAAGTCTCACTTTTCTGAGTTTTCTCTAAGTCTCCACTTTTTTTCTTAACCAACTTCCATGGTTTGATCATCAAATCCTCTTCACGCCTCTTCCCATGTTTACATAGATCATGAGTGGAACTCGTTTGGTTCCCACGGTAACGAGGTTGAGCCTGAGCTTTACTTGCTTGTTTATCTAAAACTTTTATCGGATTCGTCTTCACTTTCACATGATTGATCTCTGCAGCTGAAGGAAGAACATCATCTCCTCGAATTTCCTCGTCCTTTACATGCATTGTTTCCACAGAGATCTCCGTTGGCTTTGCATCATCCAAGCAACACTTCTCAACAATTTGTGAAATATTCTCCTCAGACATTGCAATTTCTCTGGAGAAACAACAGATGTTTACATTATAGATTGCAGAAGAAAAGTCAAAAGATCATTAGAAACAATAGACAGAATGATTTGATCAGTGTGTCTCGATTCTTCTCTGATTCAAAACCCCGTTGTACGTATTTGAGGATCAAAAGTCTACTTAAAAATCGAATCTTTAGCTTCAACATCAATAAGTCGATTAATCAATCAGCAATCACATCAACACCCAACAAGAACAATAGAAAAATCAACAATTACTCATGACTCAATCTCGATGAACTGAAACCAATGGAGATACAAAAACAAATAAGGAAAGGTAGATTTGGTTTATGATCTCAACTTTTGATCAAGCTTGGACTAACAGTGACATTGAAGTTCTAAAAAATTATGAACAAGTCAACTGCAGAGAAAATGTGAGACAGAAAAAAAACTGTTACCTTTAAATCACCCCAACTCTTAGAGGATTGAAAAACAAAAACTTTCTAGTGTTGTGTAGAAGAGGATGAAAAGTGATTAGAGACTTTGAGAAGAAAAAGAGAAATTTATTAGATTTGGTTTTTGGGAAACAAAAATTGAGATCTTGTTGGTGAGAAGTTATTTGAGCGGAAGAGAGGGAAAGAGAGAATCTTATGACATTTTTTCTTCTAAAATTCAGTGTTTAGCTAATTTTAATATAGAGAGCCATATGATTTGTAGTTAATTAATTACTCAAAAATCACACCTTAATTAGTCAAACATGTTTAAAATTTATTTATTTATTTCTGATTACAAAAATATAAAGAAAAAGGAAGGTATTAAATTTCATTATTTGAATTGATCGGAAGATTTATTAGTATTGTCAATAATTAATCAATAAGATGCAATCCATATAGAAAAATAATATAGTAAATAATTATGAAATAACTTTAATCGTTTGATTTGACATATAAAATAATTTTGTTAATTATTAGTTTTTGAAAAACAACTTTACATACATAATAAAAATAATATTTATAGGATTTAATTTTGTTTTTAATAAAATATTATGAAATAATTTTGATATTTGATTCGATACGTGGAACAATCTCGTTCATTAGTAACTTTTGAAATTCAATTTTATATAATAGAATATTTAAATATTTAACACAAAATATCTTTCCGTTAATAAAACAAATCAAAAATTTTAAAATTCACAGCAGTCTATATAGCAAAGTAACAATTGATTATGGTAAATATATATTAAGTTTTTTAGTTTTTGAGGGGATGGGAGATATGAAACAAGTCTTTTTGTAATTTTCTAAAGAATGATGCTTTCCAAGATGGACCGACTTTGGATTGTTTTGATTATATATTGAAAAAAGATAAGATCTAGATGCTGACTCCAAAACAAAGAAAAACAGATATGCTCTTAATAATGTCTAATAACTTCGTGCCAAAATAATAATAGTAGTATAATTTTAACAATATTAGTTTTAGAGATTTGTATGTGTATGCCAAGTGTATACTAAATTTAGTCTTAAACATATGGTGTTTTTTTTGTCGGGAAATTTATATTGCATAGATGTGTAAAAGTTACAAAAATAGGTTTACAATTGAGTCTAGGATACAATTAGAGCATTTGCCTGAGTATTATGTATCCTATTGATATAAGAGAAAGCAAAATGATTGTGCTGTGCCCATGAAAATATATCCAGAATGTAGTGAAAGAGCGCATCAGTTGGATGTATGCTTCTTTGTTTTCTCATTGTGGATATTGCTCCGTCCATAACCTGCTTTGAATCAAAGAGAAATAAAACATTGTTATAGCTAAGAGATGAGATGTGCTTAACTGCATATAATACTGCTTGAGCCTCAACTTGTGTGACATTAGCAGTAGCAATTAGACTGCCTCGACTCCAGACCATAACTTTATGCAATTTATCCTAAAGTATCCAAGCAATGCTAGTAGGTGTAGAGTCATTGATCCACGAGGCATCAATATAATAGTAATAAGAGAATAAGTATATATCTTGGGGATTACTTCGAGTTTGTGTAGAACTTTGGGGACAATCTGAGATTTGATCTGTGTCTTGTGTTCGTGTGTTTGCTGATTGCCAAGTTGTGAGATCTGCCAAAGCTTTGGACATTATATTGGGAATAAACCAGAGTTGGTTGGCATATAAGTGAGAATTTCTAGATTTCCATATTCTCCATAGTAGAAATGGGAATAAATCTCTGGTTTTTTCGATGAAGCAATGAGAGAAGACTGGCCAGATTTTGAAAATAGGATTGATGTAAGATAGATGTACCTGAAGGTGTTAGTATGGGAGCCAATTCCCAAATGTCTCTGGATACACGACATTGAAAGAGGCAATGATTCAAAGTTTCCGCGTCTTCTCCACATCGAGGATATATATCAAATTTAAGTAGTGTTCGTCTTACTAGGTTGGAGAGAACTGGTAGTCCATTATGCAAACTTTTCCAAAGAAAATTTTTGATTTTTGGCATGCATTTTAGTCTCCAGATTTTTTTTGAGAGATCGGTGACGTCATTGGGTAGGGGAGGGTGATCTTCATCTACTTGGTTATCTGTAGAATGTAGAAGGGAGCAATGTGAGTTAAGCTTAAGAAAATTACCCACTACATACAATATATTGGCCATTTCTAGTATGAATCCAACTCAGAACATCTGGTTTTGATGTTTGACTTAGCTTTTTTGAATGATATCAATATCTCTTGGATCAAAATATTGATTGAGAGTCCTAAGATTCCAGGAACATGTTCTATGATCCATGACGTCTGCAACTTTTACTAAGGCTGGTTTATAGTTCCTTGAGACGTAGAAATCAAATTATCTTCCCAGACTTTTACTAAGTCACCATTTCCTATTAGCCAATGTAATTGGGGTTTAACCATGTTTTTTCCTTTAAGTAAACTTCTCCAAGCATAACTAGGCCTTGCTCCAAGGGTTGCTCTAAGAAAACCTGAACGATTATAGTATTCGGATTTCAACATCCAGGCAATAAGTGCAGTAGGTGCTTGTAGCAATCGCTAGGCTTGTTTAGCTAAGAGGCAGAGATTAAAATAAGAGAAAGATCTGATGCCTAATCCACTAGTGCCCTTCATTCTTGTGAGCGTGTTCCATTTGATCCAATGAATTGCTGTTTTGTTCTTTGTACCAGATCACCAAAAGTTTCGGATTAGTTTTGTGAGCTCCTTAATTATACATTACAGAAGCATATAACAATGCATTGCATATGAAGGTATTGCAGTGAGTACTGCTTTGATTAAAATTTCTTTTCCAGCTGCATTTAAGTATTGAGTGTTCCAAGCATTAAGCTTTGATTATAATCGAGAACAAAGGTAAGAGAAGACACTTTTCTTATTTGTGCCTATCAATTATGGAAGGCCTAAGTATCTGCCAAAACCTCCCGCTTTCTTGATATCCAAATATATATGAATTTGTTTTCTGATTTCCATAGGAGTGGATTGACTAAAGAAAACAGCAGATTTGTGTGAATTAACAACTTGACCTGAAAGAAGGCTATATTGTGTCAACAGTTGTAGTCTTAAACATATGGTCTGAGTTTGAGAGAACTAATAATGTTGTTCACGTCAAAGGCTAATATTAGATACAAAGAGGTTTCAAGGCCTCAACCTTTTAACAACATGATCTCCACAACTTGTGAGAATGAAGATTTAAAACAAATGCTAGTCATAGAACTCAAATACAGTTCAAGAATAGCTTATTAAAAACTAACTGAACACATAAAACATCTTGCTAAGAAGCAAGGATTAGAGAGTGTTCTCCTAAATCTCTTTTGGAACAGAGAGGGAGTTACCTAGCAACCAGAAACCGCCTACCAACCATCATTCTCCATTATTCTCAAAAAAAATTCTGGAAAACTGCTTAAAACTATTATCACCTGTGAAAACCTTGTAGATTTAAAAAATATCAAAGATGGAACCACCTACAAGAGATACAAGGACTTCATCAACCTCCAATGCTTGTTTAGTTTGTGAAGAAGGGATCAGTATTGACTCGCCGAGACGAGTTTGTAGTCCTGGTAGCAATCAGATTTGGCGCCATACAAACTAGATCTGAAAATTTTAGATTTGAAAACTCGACCGCAGGAAAATCTGAGAGTACTTCTGGAGTGTAACCGGCCATGGTTGTCGGGAGAAGAGCTGAAAAGGTATCGGTGCCATAAGATCCGAGAAAAAGTTCAAATTTCCATTTACAAGAGATAGGAGGAGAAAGATTTCACAGATCTGTGATGGAGAAAAAGAAAAAAAAACAAACTAAAGCAACAAAAATACAGAATAAAGGAAAAGGGAGTTGGTGTCGTAGCACCGGAGCCTCAAAACACCAGCTCTGAAGAAGACTATTGATGGTGAGTGAAAGAGTTATTTAGAAGAGAAAAGAGAGAGTGTTTAGAGAGAGAAAGGAGGAGAGAGGAGGCTAATAATGCTATTTTATTTTTGAATTCAATGGAAAAATAATGGTAAATAGCCACAAAAGATAAAAATATCATTGAATGAATGGTCTCGGCCCAAAATTCAAGGCCTAAGCCCAAAATTCTTAGAAAGGCCGAGGCCCAAAAGTTTAATCTCTGCTGGGACGAAGATGTAATGGAAATTTTGTGGTCATCCCGCATATAAAAGTAGCTTACCAATTTCTATATTATGTGGCCGTAAAGCAGAGACGATTTTAAAGCAAAGTACGTTTAAATTTTTTTTAAAAAAAAACGATATATAGAATATTAGAATATAACTTGAAAGCTTATAATTGCTTAAACAATTCTTTTATTTTTAATAGAAGCTTACAAAATACTAATTACTAAAAACAAACTCAAAGTGACAAATTGTGTTTACATCTCTTGAGCTTATTTTATTTTATTTTATTATGGTTATTATTTAGTTTATAATATTGATTATCAATAAGAAAGGGATAGATCTGTTGCAGCTGTTTGCTTCTGATATAAGTATGACATGTGTCTATACTGACTCAAATGTCTTCTATTGACAGATGCACCGACTCGAACCACCTCCTTTTTTCTTTTCTTTTTGCTTTTTTTTAAAAATTATTTTAATTTTTGTTTTGTTCTTTTTTTTTTAATAACAAAATTTTTGTTTTGTTCTTTAAAATTTTTGTAATGTTCTCTAGATATTATTATTGGTTTGTGCAACTTGTGCTTGGAAATTTTTGAAAGTCGAATAGTTGAAAGTGACTTTCTTACGTAGATAGTTGATTTCTTTTGAAAAAGTTTTGATATAGAAACACGATATAGTATAATACTTTTATTTTGAGTGACTAAAAATAATGATACTTTTATTTTAGCAGAGTGTTAATATTAATATTTGAGCACGATTTAGAATAATAATGATAAATCACCTTCTAATTTAAAGATGGAAGATGAATAAAAATTTTGATCAATTCTAAAAGTAAAGAGATTGCAAAGAGTGAACCAATACCGGATTGTATCTTATTGATTATGCTTATATACCAAAAATTAAAATATTATATTTCTGTTTAGATTTGAAATTATCTCAAAGAGTTTGTTAGATTTTCAAAAAATTATATTAGAATAGAAAAATTTATGTTTCTTTTATGATGATGTGTCGTCTAAATTCTTCATTTTCTAACGAATTGTCGAGAGGAATTCTTTCGAATTTGTAACCAAAATAAATCTTTAGTCGGTTTGCTGAGTTTAAAATGTAAAAGTTTTTTGATCATTAATTATTTTCCGTGGACTGAAGTATGATCTCGAATCAAACTCCAACAATTAGTATTTATGATATCATGAAATACAACTGGTTCAGACAATATCATATAATCTATGGAGTTTTTATATATTCATAATTAGATCGGATATAGGGCAAACGTAATTTATTATAATCAAATTTAGATTGAAAAAATATTTCGTGTTGTCTTTTCTAAACTTTCTATTATCTAAAATAATATTTAACCACTTGATCAAATACATTTTCTTGAGAATTATATGGTTATCTACAATTGAATTACAATAAAATTATTTTAAATATTTAATCATTTTTGACTTATTGACCAAAGAGAATTTCCATCTAATTCAGTGGTATATATCTTAAGTTTCCATATTAAGGGAAAAAAGGAAAAAAAAAAGCTAGAAAAGAAAGTTGTATAGCAACAACTACAGTGTACACAAAAGTTTATTTTATTAAATTAATATTTTGTCTCCACTAATAAATAATGATATTACTTGTTTTCAAAGGGATGCTATAACTGTTTTATTCTCCATTAACCAAATCAATTAATGAGAATAATAAAGGGTAGTAGAAAACTCATGTTTCAAGACAAGCTTTGAATCATCAACTTGCTCCAACTTCTTAAATAATACAAGTACAAAAATAACTAAATACAAAAATTTGGACACAACATAAATTGGAAACAACATCTCCAGCAAAGTGACATTAAGAATCCGACAAATTGCAAAGGTCACCTAACCCATCTTACATCACCACCAGTTGTTATTGATTCAAATATCATCATCAAAACTCAATATCAGATTCAACAAAGTCCAGATTATTACAGCTACCTTTTGTCTCAATCTTTTCTCCATTAAGGTCAGGTTTTACTTCATATCTCAATCTCCTCAAGTTCTTAGCTTCAATTTTTTCCAGGGGTTTGACTTTGATCTCTCAAAGCATTTCAAAGCTTTAGATTCTTCTTACATGTTTCTGGGTTGATTTTAATCCATTTTTTAATGAAGAACTGTCAAGAGATTTAAATATAATTACCTGAGAATTTTACTCGTCAGCCATTATTATTGAGTGACTGCAAGACTCTACCTTTGACTCTTTTCCATTTCCAATTTCCTCTTTTGTTTGGTTTCTTCAATCTCTCTCTTTTATTTTTTCGAATTGAAAATTAATCAATTTTAGATTATTCGAGTGGGACTTATAACCCAAATCCGTAAATTTCGGGAGACTGTATCTTTATGTTATCACCTTTAAGACTCATCTAATGCTTAAGACCATATTTACATGTGTGGTTGGATAACAATATTTAAAATACATTATTAAGGGGTTTAGGCTAATTGTAGCAAACTCTTCTGGTTATGTCCATAAATCTAAATTGCTTTTCTTATTCTATAAAATACTTTTCACACGCAAGTCTGTCTCTGTAATCACTTTCTTGTTCTGGTAGTTTTTGAGGTTAGGCATGTTTTCTCCAAATATTGTCAGCAAAAGTTTGATTTTTTTTTTTAAATTCTTTATTGGGTTAATTATACCTAACTCTTTAGTTATAAACTTATAATTATAAACCTTCAGTTTAGAGAAAAAGATTATTCCTTTCTCTGTGTATATAATTTCTCACATGCAAGCATCACTTGCTTTGTTCTGACAATTGCAGACGTTTAGGTTCTGTTCTTGATGTTGTTTATTTGTCTTCAAAAAGTTGAGTTTTATTCTCCTACAGGAAATTAAAAGTTGGAAGTTTTGGATGGTGAAGCTCAAAAACAAAACAATGGAGCTCAAAGTTTGCTTCTTTGTCTACTTGGGTTGGTTTCTTCTAGTTTCTGAGACAGCAATGTGTCATGAAATGAAACGTGCATCAATCGTAATCGAAGGAGCTCGTCGAGCTTCTGAGACCGACGACAACTTTGTATGTGCGACACTAGACTGGTGGCCACATGACAAGTGCAACTATGATCAATGCCCTTGGGGTTACTCTTCAGTTATCAATATGGTATTCACAAAATCAGAGACAAGGATTCACCTTTCGATCTCTTCATAATGACTGATATTTTGTGATCTTTCGATTGTTTAACAGGACTTATCTCGTCCCCTTCTTGCTAAAGCTATTAAAGGTTCGCAGACAAAAAGTTGGTTCACTTGTTCAGTTCAATTGCTTGTGTGTTCATGAATTCTGAAACTTTTAGGGATTTGGTGTTTCTGTATTTAGCTTTCAGGCCATTGAGGATAAGAATTGGTGGTTCACTGCAAGATCAAGTGACTTATGACGTAGGAAATCTCAAAACTCCTTGCCGTCCATTCCAAAAAATGAACAGTGGTTTGTTTGGATTCTCTAAAGGATGCTTGCATATGAAGCGATGGGATGAGCTCCACAGATTCTTAACAGCAAGCGAGTAATCCCCTCGAATTCGGTTTAAGTTACATTGAGGTTCACATCTTGATTTTATGTTTGTCCTTGCAGAGCTGTGGTGACTTTTGGTTTAAACGCTTTGCGTGGAAGACACAAACTTCGTGGAAAGGCTTGGGGTGGGGCTTGGGATCACACAAACACTCAAGATTTTATAAACTACACAGTCTCAAAGGGTTACGTTATTGATTCTTGGGAATTCGGTAACAACAAACATTTTTAAAGTCAGCCTTCTTTTACTTCGTGTGTTTTCTTAGCTTTACATTGTTCTTGCTTTAGGAAATGAGCTGAGTGGAAATGGGGTTGGTGCTAGTGTGAGTGCTGAGCTTTACGGGAAAGACTTGATTGTACTTAATGATGTAATCAACAAAGTTTATAAAGATTCTCGGCTAATCAAGCCTAAACTTGTCTCTCCTGGAGGTTTTTATGAACAACAATGGTACACCAAAGTTCTTCAGATCTCCGGTCCAAGTGTTGTCGATGTTGTGACTCACCATATATACAATCTTGGCTCAGGTCTGGTTTGTCATAAAAGGATCAGATTAAACCAAAACCATTACTTTACATCATTTCTGAGGAATTTGTTGCTTTCTCTGTTTAATTTTTGCAGGAAATGATCCTGCGCTGGTGAAGAAGATATTGGATCCGAGTTTCTTAAGCAAGGCATCTGAAACATTCACAGACGTGAACCGGACAATTCAAGAGCATGGACCGTGGGCTTCTGCTTGGGTTGGAGAATCTGGTGGAGCTTTCAATAGTGGTGGTCGTCGTGTTTCTGATACATTCATAGATAGCTTCTGGTAACACTATAACTTAAAAAGAACTAACTTCATATTCCATGATTTATTTCCCTGGCTTTCCTATTACCGACACTAAAGAGCTAAATGAAGTATTGAATCTACTCTTTCTTAAGGTATCTAGATCAGCTTGGAATGTCTGCGAGACACAACACTAAAGTATACTGCAGACAGACTTTGGTTGGAGGGTTTTATGGTTTGCTCGAAAAGGAAACGTTTGTTCCTAATCCGGATTACTATAGGTGAGAGTCCCTAACCATGCTGTCTCAAATTATATAGTCTCAGCATCACTTGCATGTGCTAAAAGACTACCTAATTTCTTCACCAACAACTGTTGGATTGATGGATCTTCCGGTTTTAACTTGAAACAGCGCATTGCTTTGGCATCGACTGATGGGTAAAGGAGTTCTTGCGGTTCAGAAAGATGCATCACCATACTTACGGGTTTATGCTCATTGTTCAAAAGGAAGAGTGAGTTACTCATCTCATGTTATCGAATGTTTCTTTTTATGGTTAAGAGTTTGCTTAAAAAGCTTTGGTTTTAGGCTGGTGTGACGTTACTTCTGATAAATCTGAGCAATCAATCGGATTATACTGTTAGCGTCAGCAACGGCGTAAACATGGTTTTGAATGCGGAATCTAAGAAGAAGAAGAAGTCATTGTTGGATACTTTGAAGAAACCATTTTCTTGGATTGGAAGCAAAGCTTCGAATGGGTTGAACAGAGAAGACTATCATCTTACACCAGAAAACGGTGAGTTGCGCAGCAAGACAATGATGTTAAACGGTAAACCGTTAAAACCGACAGTAACCGGAGATATCCCGAGCCTTGAACCGGTCCTTCGTGGTGTGAATTCTCCGGTTAATGTCTTGCCATTGTCGATGGCGTTCATTGTGATGCCTAATTTTGATGCCTCTGCTTGTTCATAATGTTAGAAGGGTCTCTCTTTGCCTATTGAAAAAATAAAAATAAAGAAAAGAATATAATTGTTTGGTAACTGTATTTACTTTTTAGGGATGTTGTTCGTAAAAACTCCTTGCAACCCGAATCCAAATGAACCTGCCCACAAAAGAACCAAAACAGATAACTTTAATAAGACTCTAAAACAGATAAATCTAATAAGTCCTATTAAGATTATCCAGATAAAATTCAGTAAGATATGAGTTTTATGGAAGTATCTAATTATTGTTGTTTATTAATATTTAAGTTTGTTGTAATTTTCATTAAATTTTTGTAAATATACATATTTAATATTTAAATTTTGTTAGTAGAAAAAAAACAATATTTATTTTGAAATTTTTATATTAATTTTAGTTCAACAAAATATATTTTGTTTGCTAGAATTAACATAAATTATCATCATATACAAATTTAAATCATAATAAATCACAATAAAACTTCATAATATTAGTCATATTATTATATCATAAACCAAACGATCCACTTTTGAATAATTTTGAATAATTTTCTAGGATATCAAGGATATAGATAATAAAATAATTGATGACTAAAACTTTAATACATTTTTAGCATTTATTTAATCATGATCAATCAGTAATTTCACTACTATATGTACATGTTAAAATCACTTTAGTTGGCCGACTTTTACTTAAAAGAAAAAGTTATTTATGATGCCTTATAAGGTTTCCCCTCTAATTTTGGGTTTCATTCCTCAACTTTTACTATTCAATTAGATTGAATACATTGAATGGTTATGATTTTGATTTTGTCATCGATTTGGGAGAGGGTTTCACCGAGACGTTTTGATAGTTCTTTCTTATATTCAGTTGTCAATATCCTGATCCTATCATGATACATGTTCATAATATTTAGGAATCGATATCGATTTTGATCCAATACTCGTCTCCTTGTGGTGAAGTTTACTATCAGCAATTCTGTCGTGCTCATTCTGGTTGTCCAAACCGTGTTTTATGTTTGTCGTTTGACTCTTATCAGGCATCAATGTGATCCACTATGAATGTCCCGAAGATTAACCCATCTTTCTTCGGATTTGCTAAAAACTACGACCACTACAAAAAACACCATATAATCAGAATCCTGCCAACAATAAGTATTATCATAGGTGAATTAAGAAAAATATGCCCCAAAGATAAAAGTATATACAAAAACTTACTATCATCATACACACAAAAAAGTAAATTTGCAAACAAAATATTAGCTATAAAGTATATATTTTCCCACTAACTTAACAATATTTTCAAAATTAATTTTCTAATCCAATGGTTTAATAGATTAAATAGTTAATTAGTTAGTCTTTTGTGTGATATACTCAAATAAATTAGATAATCTCTAAGATTGGTATGCTAAACAATTAAATTATTATCATTTGTAGATTACAACTCTTTAAAATCAAACAAACAATTCAAATATTTGTAAATATTTAAAAATCCATATGTTTAGTGTATTATTTGTGATAAAAAATTGTAAGATATATATGCCCCTAAATTTTTTTGACAAAAAATATGCCCCTAAAATTTATCCAATAGTTAATTGTCACAGGCAAATGTTTTGAAAAATTGTATTAAGGCACGACCATGCATATAATCAGTAATAAAAGATGGAGAGACGATTAAAGTGAGAATAGAAAAATGATTAAAGCCATTCACATAAGCACGAATGTTTACTACAACTAATAAAAAAGATATCTATTTCTTTACGAGAGTTATTATCACATTGAAGGTCTTGCGATGTAACAGACGAATCAAAAACTTTGACTTTTAAATGCATAATGGGATGAAAATGTTTTCTAAGCAAAAATACCACCCAAAGGCTTCTCTTTGCCTATTGAAAAAATAAAAATAAAGAAAAAATTATAATTTTTTTGGTAACTGTATTTAGGGATGTTGTCGTTTGCAAAAAGACCTGGCAGGTCTGAATCTGAAATGAACCTGCCCAGAAAATATCCAAAATAGATAAAGCTTAATAAGACTCTAAAACAGATAAATCTAATAAATCTTATTAAGATTACCAAATAAAATTCAGTAAGATATGAGTTTTATATGAATATCCAATTATTGTTGTTTATTAATATTTTAGTTTGTTGTAATTTTCATTAACTTTTTGTAAATATACATATTTAGTATTTAAATTTTGTTATTATAAAGAAAAAACTTATTATTTTTTTTGAAATTGTATTCTAATTTTAGTTTAAAAAATATTTTTTAGTTTGCTAAAATTAATATAAATACTCATCGTATACAAATTTAAATTATAATAAATCACAATAAAATTTCATAATATGAGTCATATTATTATATCATAAATCAAATGATCCACCTTTGAATGATTTTTCAAAGATATCAACGATATAGATAATAAAATAATTGATAACTAAAACTTTAATGTTATTTTAGTGTTTCTCTAATAGTAATCAATTAGTAATTTCACTACTATGTGTACATAATAAAATCACTTTAGTTGGCTGACTTTACTTAATTGCGAGTTTACTTAATAAAATCACCTCATAGGTTTCCCTCTAATTTCCAGTTTCATACCTCAATTTTTATTATTAGATTAGATTAAATATATTAAATGGTTAGGCTTTTGATTTCATCATCGATTTGGGAGAGGGTTATGTTTTGTTGGTTCTTTCTTATTTCGGTTGTCGATATCATGATCCTATCATGGTACATGTTCATAATATTTAGAGATCGATATCGATTTTGATCCAATACTCGTCTCCTCATGGGGAAGTTTACTTCTGGCATTTCCGTCGTGCTCATTCCGGTTGTTCAAACCATGTTTCATGTTTGTCGTTTGACTGTTACCAAGCGTCAGTGTGATCCACTGTGGATGTCTCGAAGATTAATCCATCTCCTTTCAGATTTGGTGAAAACTACGACCACCACGGAAACCACCATGTAATCAGAGTCGTGCCAACAATAAGTAATATTATAGGCGAATTAAAAAATATGTCTCAAATATAAAAGCATATACAAAAATTCACTATCATCATACACACAATAAAAGTAAATTTACAAACAAAATGTAAGCTATAAAGTATATATTTTTCCACTAACTTATAGTTAACCAAATTTTCAAAATCAATTTTCTAATCCAATAGTTTAATAGATTAAATAGTTAATTAATTAGTCTTTTGTGTGATGTACTCAAACAAATTAGATAATTTCTAAGATTGACCTACTAGACTATTAAATTATTATCATTTGTAGATTACAACTCTTTAACTTCAAACAAACAATTCAAGTATTTGTAAATATTTAACAAATCCATATGTTTAGTGTATTATTTGTGATATAAAAATGATAAGATATATATGTCCCTAAATTGTTCTGACAAAAGATATGCCCCTAAAATATATCCAATAGTTAATTACTCTAGGCAAATGTTTAAAAAAATTGTATTAAGACACGGCCATGCATGTAATTAGTACATAAAATATGAAGAAACGACTAAAGTGAGAATCAGAAAATGATTAAAGCTATTCACACAAACACGAAGGTTTACTACAACAAAAAAAATGATATCTCTTTTTTTATGAGAGTTCTAATTACATCGAAGGTCTCACGATATAATAGATGGATCACAATATTTGATTTTCAAATGCATAACGGGATGAAAATATTACCAAAACAAGAATGCCACCCAAGATTGAAGGACAAAACTAAGATCAAGAAAACGGAGCACAACTTTTTTATTATATGTTTACAAAATTTTTACGCTTGTTGTAATCTTTTTGCGTATCATGTAATATTTGATTCTCATTAATAAAAGTTATGTATAGATAGAAAAAATTTATTTTAAAAAATACATTGAGTATCCATTACCCAATGTGTAAATCCGAAAAAAAATCTATTAGTTATGGGTGTTTATCTATTTTAATTCTAGTTAATTTTTTTGTCAAAACAAATTCTTAAATCCGTAATACTTTATGGATTTTGGGTAAGTGTTGGACGTAAAGCTCATTTTAACATTTTTAAGTATTTGTGAGATAACAGAGGAGAGCAGATGGAGGCAATGATCCATCTTTCTGTAAAATAATACATAGAACAAGTAACTTTTTCTTTAGGATTTTTATTATTTTCTCTGGCTGGCCATTAGAGTTATAATTTTCTAGTGATAGACGGTAAGTCCACTAAAAATAGGTGTACTTGTACATTCAAGGATCGAGTCTTGCCGCCTCCATTATGCAAGAACTTGGCTAATGGGTCAGTTGTGGTCTAATGTTAACAAAAAAAAAATCTTTAAGTTTATATAGAAAAATAGAATTGAAAACGGGAAAAATGTCAATTTAACATCAAACTTACCAAAAAAGTTAAATTGAACCCTGAATTCTGGAAATGATTTATTAAATCTCAAAATTTCCGTTGACTTCTAATTAAATCGTCAACTTTAAATTGACTAAGCCGATTGAACCCCGACGGAAAACCCAAATCAAAAATTTCACAAAATTCGAAAGCCAAATCAATTTTT
>OVBA01001163.1:0-48178 GCA_900406435.1 Lepidium aucheri
AACAAATATTTGGTTTAGAAAATATGTTTAGGGTTTAGGGTTTAGGGGTTAATGTAGACTTTAAATAAAGTCTACAATGTAGATTTGTTTTGAAGTCTACAATATAGACTTAAATAAAGTCTACAGAGTAGTTTGAAATGCCTTGTAAACTTAATACTAACTCTACACTATAGACTTATTGTAGACTTATTATTAAGTCTACAATTCAAATTTTTTTAATGTAGTCCCAGAAAATTGGCCAAAACCCAAAATATCAGTTTGGTTTGGCAATAACCTGTAGAGTTAAAATGTAGACTTAATATGTAGATGTTTCGTAGACTTTGTGTGTAGAGTTAAAATTAACTTAGTGTAACTTTATATAAAGTCTACTTTAATGTAGACTTAAAGGAAAATCTACTTAATGTAGATTTAAAGTAAAGTCTACTACGTGTAGACTTTAAATTAAGTATACTTACACGTTTTTAAGCCCATTGGGCTTGTATTTACTCTTATAATTTATCCTAGGTATAAAAGTAGTTTTACAAAGCTGAAAGAAATCCTAATTTTATTTGCAGCCTTCATCTTTCTTTCTCATTTGTAGTCTCCATCTTTCTCTCTCATTTGCAACCTCCATTTTTAGGTAAGATTTAATTTTTCTTCTTTGTTTTGCTAAGATCTGGAAAAAAACAAACAAATCATTTTGTATGTTGCAAAACTTAAAAGTGCTTTATACATAAACATTATACATAAGCTATAATTTGAGCTTTACTAAAATTGTCAGAGTAGACTTAATTTTAAGTCTACTCAAAATGACCAACATGCCTAAATTAAATCAAAAATTTAGTAAACCATAAATATAACACATAAACATGTGAAATTTATACACAAGAAGGTAAATGAATAAACACACATTGTTGTTAATGGTGGTTAGAAATATTGAAGACGATGACATTGTTGTAAATAAGTTGTTTGTCACAAATATTTATGTCTTTTCAAGTATTTTTTGGAATAAAAAATAATGGCATGATTGATATTATATAGAGTCACAAGGTTATTTTGGTAAAAATTTTGTAGAGAGAAAAATGGGGGTATTTTTGCAATTGACTCCCAAAAATGACTCATTTTTAAAAATGGCCCTAAAATTTAAAGTATATATCCTATAAATAACGTAACTATTTTTTGAACTGATTTTATAAATCAATTAGTTATTGCAAATAATTTATTAATTTATTTTATTTAATATCCAATCTCTAATAACCTATTAAGACCATTAATGGCATAAAATATATAACTATAAAAAATATAAACCACTTATATATATATATATATATACTAGAAATGTAAAATTTTTCCTAATTGCTACAAAACATTTATTTGATGATATAAATATAGCTTTATTATTATAATTTGAAATATTTCTTAATAAAATTTTCAAATTTTCCTTTAAGTTTTAAAATATTTAAATTATTTCATATTTTCAAAAACTAAGAAATATGAAATATACTGACAATAAAAGTCAGAAAGATAATTATAATTCACTTCAATATAAAAGTTGAAGAAGAGGTAGTGAATTTTTGTACTAAACATGTGTAATTGTGTAAAGTATGAAGAAATAAAAGATGTTATATTTTCTCATAATGTTAAGCTAAAGAATTTGACATTAACACTTTCATTTAAAATAATTATATAAAAGATGAAATTATTGTAGTTATATTGATATAGGAAAAGATAAAAGATCTAAACAATAGAGGTTTCTGATTTTTTTCCCTCTTTAAGATTGGTAGAATTTTTCAACATGTAGTTGTAAAGTTATAATTTTGGGAGGTATGTAATATTAAGAAAGACGGTGAGTTTGTGATGTCGACATATCATTCATCCATGAGAAGATATTGTAGATTTCTTGCGGTTTATGTACACCCAACTTATAATTTTTTTTTGTTAACTTTACTCAAATATGAATAAAACGGGTCCATAGAGCATGTATATCGTTCACAAAGACATGATTCCTAGATAACCCAACTTATAAATTTAGAAGATAATCTAATAATTTTTCTAATAATGCTTTCACAAGATTTCAGTCATGTAATCAATTGAAATAAAGAACAATTTATGACTTCATCAGTTTGATGTAATTTAAAATAACTTTCACTACAAGCTACATGACTCAAATATGACATCGGAAAGAGGAAAACCTGCCCGAAAGGTGGATCATCAAATAGTATCAAATAAAATCTTTATGAGAATAAATAAATTAGGCACAAATACGATAATAATTTTATTATACAATTAATTTTCATTTATTTATTATGCATATATTTTTATTATAAGTTTAGATATAATTTGTATCTAATTATAGTAATATTATTAAATTTTTTAGATGAAGACGAATTAAGAAAAAATTGATATTTCACAAACAAAATATAGGTTTTTGTGTACATATATGTAAGCTTATATGTGTTATAAGCGAACACATGTCAGAAAATTATTATAAAACCAAAAACGAATTAAAAAATAAGATAAGAGTAATAGGAATGTAAAGTAGTTACAATATAAACTTTTGATAATCGTATTGTTACATCAGATATTCAATAATAAAAATACGGGTCATTAATATTCATTTATCACATGTCATTTAATATTATATATTTTTTATAATAATGATTTATTTAATAGCAATTCATTTAACAAAAAATACGGTACATTTGATATTCTATTTGGTAATAATATAAATTACTTCCTAATTTTCATTCTATTTGATGTTTTAGTTAATTGCACACTTATTAAGAAGAATTTAATAATCTTTATAAAAACTTATGTATATTATAAATTTAGTATATTTTGACCAATCATATAAAATATTATATGAATTCTAATAGTTCAAAAGTAAAAACACATTTAATTTTACATAGAAAATCACATAAAAACTTATAAAGTAGAAAAAATAAGTTTTAAAATATCATATAATTTGGAATATGAAGTACTTAATTTTTATCAATTTTTGACTCTGTAAATTGTATGTTTTTTCGAGTCTTTGTAGTATTTTACAATTTCTACAGGTACAAAATGAGTTTAAATAAGATTTACCGCTCAAAGCATGGATCAGAGCAAAAAGGTGTAATTTTGGTGTTATATTTTAGTCCACCAGGATCGATCGATCCCTTACAACATCAGAAACTCCGCAAGATTCGAAGATCAACCAGCTCCCAACTGATTGATCAATCTCCTCACCACTAGAATTTACGCCCGATCCGAGGATCGACCTTTCACTTCAGGATCGATCATTCTAGCTTTTCTGAGTGATATGCATCCGACCTGATGATTGACAAGTTGGCATTGCAATTGAGTGTTCTACAGCAGATCGATCGATCTACATTTGGATTGATCAATCCACGAGCCTGCGCTAAAAAACCTAATTTTTCTTTATTTTGTACAAAACGTATTTTTAGGATTTATAATTAGATTTTTAGTCGTTTTTAGACACACTACTTTTGCAATTGTTTTTAGTTGTTCTTGGGGCTCTAGGGAGAAGAATTCAGTCTCTGCAACTTTTTGGAGAAGATTTATGAACCCGATTCAATTTGTATTGCAATTTCATTATGTCTTCTTTAGTTTCAATGGTTTGTTCTTTTCTACCATGTCTAAGTAGTTCCCTAATCAGATTTAGAGTTTTCTAGGGTTTTTAGGGAATCAACGGATTAGGAATACATATGGTTCAATCTTAAGTGTTCTCCATCTATAGTTGTTCTTAATGCTTAGGTTAGAGTAGCTAACTAGCTTATGATTATAGGTTGTTTAACTCACCAAAAGTGTTTGTTAGATGCCTGAAAGAACATGGATGAGCAATTAGTCCTTAACCAACGAAAGATGATGTTAAGGTTAATTGTGAACTTACCTAATTGATAATGCATGTTTAGATCTTTAGGACCAAACGGTAGTTCCGAATTCTAGGTTGCTAGACATAGTAGTCGACGTCACGTTAGTGAGTTTGCTATACATTTATGTATGTGTAGAGAATTGGTGTTAAACTTGTCCTGAATAGTTCCTTAATTTAGATCCCTGATTTCCTGATGAATTCCCTGAACTTGATGCTTTTACATATTGAATTTCATATCGTTATTTTCTTGATTTATTTAGTTCCAATCACCACCAACATACCGATTGTCTTAGCTTGAGTTGAGTTTAGAGATTAACAGTGTAACCATTGGTCTTCGTGGATTCGATCCCTAGAATACCATTACGATATGTTGTGCACTTGCAGTAGGATAATATGGTTAAAACTCTGTGATATCAAGTTTTTAGCACTGTTGTCAGCGACAATTGTGTTGCCTTTTGATCTAAAATCGAATTCTAGTGTAAGATTTCTTTTACTTACAACTTATTCTCTTTCTTTATTTTCTGTTCCAAGTTACAATGAAAGATCCAACTTCCACTAATCCTTTGGGTAACAACAATGACCACTAAGGTCTGGATGAAACCGTCACAGTTGAGCAATTGAGGCTGAGATAGAAAAGCTGAGGGGATGATAGAATGCTTAAACTCTATGTCAAGCTATAGGTGATATCGAACCACACCTCACATTTTCCATCATAATCGATCAACGTTTTGTCTATGTCCTCTACAAGGAAGGAATTTTGAGTTTAATCCTGAAGTAATCGCATTGATTAGGCAGTACCCCTTCCACGGTCTTTCAGCCAAAAATCCTATGGATCACATCGAGAACTATGAGGAGATTTACAGCACCACAATGTTAGATGGATTCCCAAAAGACTATGCTAAGTGCAAACTATTCCACTTCTCGTTGGAGAATAAGGGTCTGCATTGGCTAAGGTCTCTTCCTGCAGGTTTGCTTACCACATGGGATGCAGTTAGAAACACCTTTTTGGACTATTTCTTTGCCAAAACAAAGACTACTCAGCTGAGGAACAAAATCACTACTTTTAAGCACCAAGAGGACGAAACCTTTTGTGAGGCTTGGGAGACATTTGGAGAGTATAGGAGAGACTGTCTGCATCATGGGTAACATATACTTACTATCTTTTATGGAGGAGTAGACTAGGAATACAAGAGATATTTGAATGTTGTTAGCAATGGAGACTTCATGACCAATACCAAAGAAGAATCGTTCATTTTGATAGAGAACTTGGCTGCAAGTGCGAGCCATCAATCCCTGATTTCAACTGACTGGACCGCAAAAGTAATGCTCAGTCCCAGAAGATAGACGAGCTTACTGCCAAGGTTGATATGTTCGTATCAGCAAGTAGAGCTAACAAGAGAGCTGTTCATTAATGTGAAGCATCTGGCAAAGTCGCTTCAGCCCATGAGTTTCACCCTCCACCTAACCCCCCATCGAACCCTTCAGACAGCTCTCAAGATGAGATTAAAGCAATGTTGCAGCAACTCATTCAAGGACAACATAAGGCAACTATACAAATTAACGCAAAGGTAGACTAGGTGTACCATGATCTGAACAGCAATTATGAAAATATAGTTGCTCATGTCCGAAGGTTATACCCCCCAGTTTGCTCAAACCGATGAACAGCAACAATCTACATCGAGAGCAAGATGGGAGAACCACAAGGAATACAATGCTATCACACTTAGGAGTGGTCGAGAACTGGAACCTATTATGAAGAGACCTACCATCAGCGATGTGGTTATAGACCTCGATGATGATGATGATGATGATAGAGCAGGCAAGGGTGTAGATCAGGCGACACCAGGTTCATCAGGAGAGATCACACCAGAACTAGTTCAGCATGTTCTGCTAGGGTCGAATCAGAAGGTACTAGCGGTGGTAGGGAGGGTGCACACGCCTAAGCCTCCATATACGGTACCACCTAAAAAATTTAAAATGGAATTAGAAGTTGCTAAGTGCAAAGAGATGTTGGCTGAGTTGTCTATGAAACTACCTTTTGTTGATGCTTTACAGATGATTCCCTCATTGAAGAGTTATGTCATCACTGGAGAAGAAAAGGTTATGATGATCACTCAGGAATGTAGTGCTCTGTTACAAAATAAGATGCCTAAGAAGGAAAAAGATCCTAGATGATTTGACTATCTATCCATATTGGATCATTGACTTTTTCTCAGTCTCTTTGTGATCTTGGTTCAAGCGTAAATTTGATGCCATATTCTGTTGCACAACGTTTGGGGTACACTGAGTTCAAGAGGACAAAATTTTTGTTGATATTTGCAGATCGCTTAGTAAATCTCCCTTTAGGCGTCCTAGAAGACCTACACGCCCAGATAGGGAAAACATTTGTTCCAGCCAACTTTGTAGTTTTGGAACTCGATGAGAGCCAAGAGATCCCTTGATTTTTGGAAGACCATTCCTGAAAACTGTACGAGCAATCATTGATGTGAAAAGTGGGTGAATATACCTCCATTTGGGGGACATGGTTATGCAGTTTGAGATGGACAAGATGCTGAAGAAACCTATGTTGAATGGAATGACCTATGTTGAATGGAATGACCTTTATGGTAGATGACTCAGAGGAGATTGCAGGCAAAGTGGTAGAGGAGATTCTCTCAAACGACCCTTTAGACATCATTCTAACTAAGGCTGAGATAAATTTCCGTTTCCTCAGTCATGAGGCAAGAGGGTACGCTAAGATGCTGGATTCGTGCCAGAGAGAAGATGGTAGCTTATGTCTCTTTGGGTGTTCCTAAACCAGCACTTCTTGCACCTTCAGACAACCCATGGAGTGAGTCTAAGGCTCCAAAAATAAAACTGAAAACACTCCCAGCAGGGCTAAAGTACGCATTTCTCGGATCTTACTCGACCTATCCAATTATCATCAATGCTAGTTTGAACAATGTTGAGATTACTTTACTTCTGTGTGAACTTTTCAAGTATCATAGAGCATTAGGTTATTCACTAGTTGATATTACTAGAATTTGGCATGATCTTTGTATGCATATGATACATCTTATTGATGAATGAATCAAAAACCTCTATAGAGAATCAGAGACGACTGAACCTCAACCTTAAGGATGTTGTTAAGAAAAGATAATTAAACTGTTAGAAGTTGGAATCGTATTCCTTATTTCTGATAGTAGTTGGTTTAGTCCTGTACATGTGGTTCCTAAGAAGGGAGGTATGACTGTAGTGAAGAACGATAATAATGAGTTGATACCGACTAGAAGTGTCACATGACATAGGATGTGCATGGACTACAAAAAATTGAACTCTTCCACTAGAAAGGATTACTTCCCTATGTTGTTTATTGATCAGATGCTTGAGAGACTGTTAACCATCCTTACTACTGTTTCTTAGATGGTTATTTAGGTTTCTTTATGATCCCAATACACCCTGACGATCAAGTGAAGAATACCTTAACATGTCCTTTCGGTAATTTTTCTTATCCCAGAATGCCGTTTGGGTTGTGTAATGCTCCAGCTACTTTTCAGCGATGCATGATGTCTAATTTTACTAACATGATTGAAGAGATAATGGAAGTATTTATGGATGATTTTTCTGTCTATGGTTTTTCTTTTGCTGGTTGTCTTTCTAATTTATGTTGTATACTTAAGCGTTGTGAGGAGAAACATCTTGGGCTGAACTGGAAAAGTGTCACTTCATGATGAGAGGCAGGATAGTTTTGGGTCACAAGATTTCCGAGCATGGATTAAGGTAGATGAAGCAAAGATCGAGGTTATGACAAGCCTGCAGCCGTAACCATAGTGAAAGAAATCAGAAGCTTTCTCAAACATGCTGTGTTTTATAGAAGATTCATCAAAAACTTCTCGAAGATAGCCATGCTTTTAACGCAGATGCTGTGTAAGGATATGAAATTTGAATTCGATAAGGCATGCCATGAAGCTTTGCTCACACTCGAGGGAGCTCTCATTAGTGGACTGCTTGTGCAGTCATCAGATTGGGAATTACCCTTTGAGGTAATGTGTGATGCAAGTGACTATGCAGTAGGTGCCGTTTTAGGGCAACGAAAAGATAAGAAGTTGGACGTTGTCTACTATGCTAGTAGAACCCTGGATGATGCACAAAGCAAATATGCAACCACTGAGAGGGAAATACTTTCTATTGTGTTTGGTTTTGAGAAATTTATGTCGTATCTAGTTGGCTCTAAGGTGATTATGCATACTAATCACACTGTACCGAGATACCTTCTCTCCAAGAAAAATGCAAAACCAAGGCTTCTCAGATGGTTCTACTTCTTCAAGAGTTCAATCTTTAGATTAAGGAAAAGAGAGGTATTGAGAATGGAGTGGCAGATCACCTCTCTAAGCTGAGAACCAAGGATCAGGTACCCCTAAATGATAGCTTGCCCGAGGAACACATTTACTCGATTTAGTTAGGTAACAATACATCTCATGCACATGCGCATAAGTCTTACCCTCATAGTGTTCCTTGGTTCGCTGAGATTGCCAATTACATAGTTGTTGAGGTTGAGCCTGCACACTTCTATGGTTATAGGAAAAAGAAATTCCTTCTAGATATCATGCATTATTTCTGGGATGAACCTTATCAATATAAGAAATATGCAAATCGAATTTTCAGAAGGTGCGTTACTGAGGATGAAATTCGAGGTATCTAGTTTAACTGCCATGGTTCCTCCTATGTTGGGTACTTTACCACATTTAAGACGATTTCTAAGGTTCTTAAAGTGGGTTTTTGGTGGCCGACGATTTCTCGTGATGCTCATGAGTTCATTTCGAGGTGAGATTCATGTCAAAGGCAAGGAAATATAAACAAGAGGAACAAAATGCCTCAGAATTTCATCCTAGAAGTCGAAGTGTTTGATGTCTGAAGAATCAACTTTATTGGTACATTTCATTTTTTATAGGAATTAGTACATATTGGTAGTAGTAGATTATGTTTCAATTTGGATTGAGTCGCTGGCCAGCCTAGCGAATTATGCTAGAGTAATACTGAAGATGTTTAAACACATCATCTTCCTGAGGTCCGGTGTCCCACGTGTGATAATTAGTTATAGTGGCTCTCATTTTATCAACAAGACTTTCAACGGTCTTTTGAAGAAATATGGAGTCCAACACAAGGTTGCTGCACCCTATCATCCATAGTAGAGCGGTTAGGCCGATATTTTAAACTGAGAGATTAAGAGCATCCTCCAAAAAGCGGTTGGTACAACACAAAATGACTTGTCTATCAAGCTGGATGAAGCTCTCTAGACATATAGGACAACATACAAGACACCACTCGCTACAACACCATTCCATCTTGTCTATGGAAGGTCATGTTATCTCCTGGTAGAGCTCGAGTATAAGGAAAATTGGGCCATTAAACTCCTAAATTTTGACATCAAACCAGCTTCCAAGAGGCAAATGATGTGGCTACATGAACTCAATGAGATTCGTCACTTGGCCTACGAGAATTCAAAGATTTACAAGGAACGGACAAAGGCCTATGATCATGTACTTTTGTTCAATTCTCACTTGAAACTCTTTCTAGGAAAGCTTAGATCAAGGTGGTCTGGATCATTCACAATCAAGAAAGTACGTCCTTATAGAGCTATAGTGTTGCAGGACACTAAATGGGGCGAGTTCGTAGTCAATGGGAAACGATTGAAGCCATATTTAGCCAATATAGACATCACCGCAAGAGACTTTGTTCCTTTGGATAACCCTCCATCGTTTAGACAAACTCCAAGTCAAGCTAAAGATTTTAAACAAGCACTGGGTGGAAGGCAACCACTAGTAAGTCTTTTCTTTTCCTGCATTTCTGGTTTATTGTGTATTTTTGTGTCTATTTTGTTTATTTCATGCAGGATCAATGGGAATAGAAAGTTTAGATTGATCAGTCTACACACCGATCGATCGATCGTCTAGAGAACATGATGTTGCACAAGAAACAATGATCGAACAGGATCATAATGACGATCGTGTGCAGAAAGCATACAAATTCGATCAATCAATCCTATAAATAGATCGGTCATTGATACAAGGTGTTTAGACACACGATCAGCTATTCGACGTGACATTGATCCAGTGATCGATAATGCCAGATTAATTGATCATCATTGGGATCGATCGATCACCATCAAGTTTGCAATCTCCCTTCTTCACACTTGTGTTTTCAATTCCTGGTTATATTTATCGTTTGTTGTGCTTTCTTTCGATTTATTCTCACACCAGGGTCGGTGTTAAGTAAGTCTGGAAGAGAGCACATGCTGTGACTAACAAATTTGTTTTTTTTTTTGTTTTTCTTTTCTTTTCGAGTTGTTTCCCGAGTCAGTTCGCTTTTGTTTAGTTCAAAAACCAGTTGAAGGAACTATGATTTTTGAAGTTTACTACATTTTCATAAACTTAAGTACCATTGACTCAAGCCTAACAGGAATCGATTGACTATTGGAAAAATCAGATACTATATATGCAACTTCTCAACATTACACATATCCTCTTGGGTATTTGGAGAATCTCATGCCGACTTCACACCTAACCTGCCTTAATTTTCTTGTTAAGGGGGTTGGTATATATCAGATCAGGTTCTCTTTTTAGTCCTCAAAGACTTATCTAGAGTAAGTATGGTTTCCCTCTCTTTATCATTTCGAGTTTCTGTGCTAAATCTGAAGTAACTATAGAACAAAGTTCTATGCACTGTTAGTAGGGTGAGGGGAAAGGCTCCAATGTTGCTATTCTTGCTTAAGTAATGTTGGTAAGCTAAGGAAATCTCCAATGACACTATCCTTTGCTTAAGTATTGTTAGTAGACAGAGGAGAACTCCAGTGATGCTACTCTTGCTTACACCATTTGAGTTGCCAAAGAACTAATCAATTATGGGTTAGGTTGAAATGAAAATGAAATGAGCGGAAATGAACCATATAGAAGTTAGTCTTAAGGCTAGAAAAGGAACTCATGTGTCCTTTGATCGACACCCCCTCGATGAGACTGCACTTAGATATTTTAGGAGGTTGGTATGGTGCATTCAGGTCAATCACTTGGATTGTGGAGTTTGATTAGGACAGTCACAAAGTCTAGGGGAAGTACAAGGTGGTCTCGGTTCTGTCAGGTAAGTTTTCATGTGGCTTACTAAAGAGATTGATTTTGTAGTATTCTGATGACGAATGAGTTCCTTTGATTACACCTTTCGTTTTGGTATTTGTTTCTTTGCTTGCTTGAGAACAAGAAAGAAGCCAAGTCTGAGGGAATTAATGTACCTCATTTTACCGGTATTTGACTCCCTGAATTGCATGTTTTTTTATTCCTTGAAGAATTTTAGAGTGTCTGCAGGTGAAAAGTGAGTTTAAATGGGATTTACTGCTCAAAGCATGGATTGGAGAAAAAAAGAGCAATTCTGGTGCTTTTTCAGTACACCAGGATCGATTGATCTATATTTGGATCAATCGATCTCTTACAATACCAGAAGTTACGCACAAGTTGAAGATCGACCAGCTCTTGCTTGATTGATCGATTTCCACACCAGCAGAATTTGCGCATGACCTGAGGATCGACCATGTACTTCAGGATCGATCGTTGCAGCTTTTCTGAGTGATATGCGCCCAACCTGATGATCGATTAGTTGGTATTGCAATCAGCCAATTTATAGTGGATCGCTCGATATATATCTGGATCGATCAATCCACGAGCTTGCTGGAAAACTAAATTATTCCTTATTTTGTACAAAGCATGTTTTTAGCATTTATAATTAGGTCTTTAGTCGTTCTTAGACACACTACCTTTTGAGATTGTTTTTTAGTTGTTCTTGGAGGTCTAAGGAGAAGAATTCATTCTCTACAACTCTTGGAAGAAGATTTTTGAATCCATTTTTTTTATATTGCATATTTTTTATGTCTTCTTTAATTTCAATTGTTTTCTTCTTTTCTACCATATTTGAGTAGTTCCTTAATTATGTTTAGGGTTTTGTAGGGTTTATAGGCAATCAATGGATTAGGGACACATAGGGTTCAATCTCACTAATTGGGAATACTAATTTGTTAAGAATGAATCGAATTGAAGCTATAGTGTCATCATTTGCTATAATAGAAATATCCGTTGTTCTCCATCTATTGTGGTTCTTAATAATTAGGTTAGAGTATCTAACTAGCTTATGATCATAGGTTGTTTAACTCACCAAAAGTGCTTGTTAGATGCCGGAAAAAATATAGATGAGCAATCAGTCCTTAACCAATGTAAGCTTATGTTAAGGTGAATTGTTGACTTATGAGACCTAACCGATAATGCAATTTTTAGATCTCTAGGACCATACAACAGTTTAAGATTCTAGGTTGCTAGACATAGTAGTCGACGCCATGATAGTTGGTTTGCTGTACAGTTATGTCTATATCGAGAATTGGTTTTAAACTTGTCCTGTATAGTTCCCTAATTTAGATATCTGATTTACTAATGAATTCCTTGAACTTGATGCTTTTATTTAATGTATTTCATATCGTTACTTACTTGATTTATTTAGTTCCAATCACCACCAACATTTCGATCGTCTTAACTCAAAACAGGTTTAGAGATCGATTGTGTGACCATTGGTTTTTGTGGATTCGATCCCTAAAATACTACTGCGATTTGCTGTGCACTTGCAGTAAAATAATATGTTAAAACTATGTAATATCAGTATAGAGAGAGTATTTAATATCACAAATCATTTAATAATTATGATTCTTTTGATAATAATATGATATTGAATATTCGATAAGTACGATAACAATCTTATGCTTTTAAATTAAAAATATTTTTGAAACATTAATCCGTACGACTGTGATTGTGATTTTTGAATGATCTAGGCTTTAATTTTGAATTTGGTTTTTGATGTTTTTTTAACCTTTTAATTCTCTGGTTGATTTATGGTTGGGGTTGATTGGTGAATATTTAATATTTTGGCTTGAGGAATGTAGAATATGGATTGCATTTGTTTCACAATAGATCTTCTATATTATCTGTTTAATCCGCCATGGTTTTGAAATTTGATTATTCTTTGATCCGTGTCTGTGAAAGGAAAAATCGTCGTAGTTATTACGATGATATATGAGAAGAGATCTAGGGATTCGGTGTTGAATGTTCCTACAAATGTCCGATCGATTTATAATTCTGAGAGAAAGGTTAGGGTTGTTATTCTCTTTTCTTTCACTTTGGTTTTATTTGGGATGATTTGGTTGCAGATGTTATGGGTCCGACTGAAGCTTTTGATCAGAATTTCAAAATTTGATAATTATTTGGAGAGATTTTTTGTTATGGTGTAAAAGATTTCTTCGAATTTTGATTTTGTCTGCAAAATTAAAGTTTTGATTATGATGATTAATAATTGATTATCTTAATGGGAGATTTGAGAATGGATCTTTGTGGTTTCTATATAATGTTTGTCGATTGGGAGTCCAGTTTTTATACTCTTAGGTTTCTTCTTTTTCTTTTTCTAATCAGCTTTGTTTTTATATCTTTGAGTTAACAACTTTCTTTTTCTTTCGAGGGATAGCTACAGTGGCTCAGTTGGGGTAGGGAAAGAAAGCTACTAATTGGAGAACTTCGAAAATGGTTCATAAGATTATGATCCCGTTTTTTGATAATACTAAGCTGCTTATGAGCTATTTTCGGATCCTGATGGGAAGATGCTTGAATACGGCTAAGCAAGATGCCCATTCTCTGCTTCTAATGCTTCCCAAAATCTGGAAAATGGATTCTAGGGTGAAAGGCTTGGATATGGATCTTGGCAAATTCCAGTTTGAATTCACATTGGAGGCATACATCAAAAAGGTGCTGAAGATGTTGTTTATGCATTTTGATGTATGGATGTTGTTGCTTATGCGGTGGCAACCAAACAAAGGGGAGGATTACCCTACTCATCTCTCTTTTTGGGTTAGGATTTTTAATGTTCCACACCAATATGGGCTCAACCAGCTTTCCGAGCCATTGGCGAGTATCTTGGGAAGATGGAAGAAGTTGATATGGCTCAGGGAAGAATCAAAGTGGAAATAGAGTAATACAAACACTTAGTTGTCAAATTTTCTCTTGAACTTAGAGAAGGTGAAGCTTTCCATATTGAGGATGCGTTATGAACGCTTGGTTGGTTTTTGTAGGCAATGTCATTGCCTAACTCATGAGGTGTCCAATGTCGACAAGGCGAACAAGATGATGCAAGTGGTGTGCGAGCTTTTGGTACTTTGCCACACAATTCGGATGCTATGCTTAGCTTTTGGGGTGCAGTGAAATATGTGTAGAGAATAGGTGGTAGAGCCCATTTTGGAAATATGGGTAGGTGAATATCAAAAGGCTTTCGCAAGCTCAAACAAATAAGGAAGAATCAAATGATGAATGTGAGATTTTTATATTTGAATAGGAAAACAATGGCTTGGTTGGGGCTTCAATTTCCGCAGGGAAAGAGCAAGGCAAGGAGCATGTGGTTTACCAATTCATGTAGCTTTGGATTTTCAGACAGTTGCTGATATCTCAACTTCAAAGAAAACCAGTCAACAAATCTTAATGAATACAAAATATTCTGCCATATCCCCTTTTGATTAGGATCTCATTATGATGTCTTTGTTATAGCCATTTCTGTACATTCGATGTTGGAGATAAAACTCTGGAAATTAGAAATGCCAAAACAGGGTCATCGTTAACTCTTTTTTAAAATATTCTTTAAGACCTATTGATTCTAACAGCTGATTGCAGAGTCAATCGTTCGGACATTGTACCATTTGTACAAATAAGAATTCCCTTAGTTACAATTTGCTGCCCTAAAATTTTCTTATCTTTCTTGACTTTTCTTAAACTTCGAATTTATTCACAACATTCCGTAAAACAGCAGTAGCCACAGATACAATTCTGAATCAACAAGGTCAAAAGTTCAATGTTAGCCAGATTAGTCAACATTTATATGTTTCACGCGGTAATTAGGTAAAAGTGAGTGGATGGTTATTTTTCAGCTAGAGAGTTGTGAATCAAAACTCTATCATGGCAAAAGAAGCGGATCTAAGTGTGAATAATGATCCTCCTTTGGGTACGAAAAGCCAAGAAGCTAACTATATATCAGAAGCTGGTGAAGAATATTCAAATATGGAGTATGAGGAAGACATTGGAGAAGAAAATCAATTGACTGAAAGTGCTAATTTCGAGCCAGGAGAATATAATGAGGAATTGGAGCAACATGAGGAGAATGAAGCTGATGAGGAAGAGGAGATAGTGGCGATACCTGAAAAGGAAATTCAGAAAAAGGTGACAAAAACGGTTAACGTGTTGCATGGAATTAGCTTGAAGAAGATGCACGTCCAGTTGTTCACTTCTCCACAAAAATGTGTTGTTGGGAGAAAAGCCAAAGGAGGCTATAGTGATGTTGCTTAATCTGAATGTTTTTAATGATTTAAGCTTTATGTTGGAATATTCGAGGTATAAGGAATACATTATCAAAAAATTATTCAAGGGAGTTACCGCTTAAGTTTAAACCTGATTTCTAGTTCTTATTTGAAAACAAATAATTTTAGTTTCTTGGAGAAAATATAAAAACTCTAGGTTACAATATGATAAAAACGTTGGAACCTAATGGTTTAAGTGGTGGACTAGCTTTGATGTCTTCAAGTACTTTTAATGTTCACCTTAAATATTAAGACAAAAGGATGATTGATGTTACCGTAGAATTATTAGGGCAAAAACACATATTACTTTGATTTATGGAGAGCCTTTACAAAGTAAAAGATAAGAGATATGAGAAAGATGGAAAAGATTTAGATGTGGTGAGAGATAAATCTTGGCTCGTTATGCGGAGTTTTAATGAACTATCAAGAAATAACAGGAAAAAGGTGTATTAACTAGGAGTGCGAACTCGTTCTTTTATTTTAATAAAATGATTCAAAATTATGGGATGCTTGAGTTGCCATGTTTGGGGAATACCTGATCTTGGAGGGAAGTAAGGCATAATGGGGTGGTCAGATGTAAGTTAGACAAAGCTTATGTCATAGTCAATTTCCTCACTCAGTTGTGAAATATTTGGATATAATAGGATTGGATCACCAACTGATTATTGGTCACTTTAAGGTTGATAACAAAGTTTGTAAGAGACTTTTTATTTTTGATAAACAATGACTCAGTTTTAAGGTCTAAAGGAAATCATAGAAAGAGGTTAGAATATGAGGCATTCTAGGTATGGGTTTAATGTCACGGGTAAAATAAGAAATTGTACGAGAAATTTCTCGATGAAGGAAAGAAAAAATTCTGCCAGGGAAGGAAAAGATTAAATCTTTACAATGACTCTTAACGGATTATAAAAATGATGACTCCAGAGGAACATATGAGGTTCAAGAAATCTCACAGGCCCTTCATGTAGCTTATAAAGAGGAGGTTGCGAGGCAATGTTCATGATGGATTCTAGGAAAACACCAAAATCGGATGGAATGACAGCTTTATTTTCTGAAATTTTTGGGACATAGTTAAGGTTGACGTTGTGAGAATGGTGAATGACTTTATTCAAACGGGATTTTGATCCTAGTTTGAATAAAACAAACATTTGTTTAATTTCCAAAATCTCTAAACCTACGTCTATATCTTAGTTTAGCCTATTGGTTTATGTAATGTGGGCTATAAAATTATTGCAAAGGTTGTAGGTTTGCAATTGAAAAAAGTTTTGTCTCATTTGGTGTCTGAGACTCAATCAGCTTTTATAATTGTCCAAGAGATGTTTCATGCTTTGAGAACCAATAAATCAATTAAAGAAAAGTATATGGCGATGAAACAAATATGAGTAGAGCCTTTGACATAGTAGAATGAAACTTCATGGAAAGTCTTTTGAAAAAGTTTGGGTTTCAAGGATCTATGGATTAAAGGTATTATGTATTGTATTAGTTCTGGAATATACAGTATTGTTTAATGATGAACCTCAAGGTAGAATTATTCTAGAGCGAGGTTTAACACAGGGTGATCCTTTATCCCCATACCTATTTTTATGTATTAAGGTTTTGGTGGCGAATCTATGCAAGGTGGAAGGTGAGAGAGAGAGATCACCATAATTTTATTAGATAGGACAAGTCCTCTAGTGTCACATATGCTGTTTGCACATGATAGCTTATTCTTCTGCAAGGCAGATAAGGTGAAAGCTTTACAAATTTTGTAGAATATTAAGGACTACTAAAAAGTTCTCGGAGAAACAAATAAACTTCGACAAATTCTAGATCCAATTTGGATATTCAGTTCCAGAGGAGAATTAAAAGAGAGATTCACCAAATACTTGGTATCCATAAGTTGGGAGGTATGGTTAAGTATCTTGGTTTACCTAAGGGTATAAGTGGGGCAAAAACTAAGATCTTTACTTCTGTAAGGGAAAAACTACAAGAGAAAATAAATAGTTGGTCCTTTATAGTTTTTATCAAAAGGTGGTAAAGAAATTTTGATTAAATAGGTACTTATGGCATTATCTACCTATGTGATGTCTTGTTTCTGTTTATCTAAATCGTTGATAAGTGAAGTTGAATTCAGCTATCTCAGATTTCTAGTGAAGCAATACTAACATTACATAAGAGGTTCATTGGATAAAATGAAAGAAGATGTGTAAACTGAAGAAAGATGAATGAATGAGTTTTTGAACTCTTGAGGAATTAATAGTGCGTTGCTTGCTAAGCAGCTTTGGAGGTTACTTGAGCGCCCATATTCTTTATTCGCAAGAGTTTTGAAAGGAAGGTCTTTAAAAGCATCTAACACTATGGATATGATCAAGGTTTCATCTCCATCCTTTGGTTGGAGAATTATATTATCTGCTGGGTCCTAAGTTAGAAAAGTGTTAATAAAAAGAATTGGTAATGGTAAATCCATTTTGGTTTAGAATGATCCTAGAATTCCGAATTCTGTATCAAGACCAGCTATAGGTCAGAATCCAAATAATTATCTTAATTTGACAATTGATTATTTGATTGACTGGTCTAATCATACCTAGAGGGAAGCAATGCTTCATTAATTTATGGAGCCAAATGATGTGAAATTAATACTACGAATTTCAATTCCATGGACGGATTGGGATTGGGATGATTATTGGAGCTATCATTTCAATAGGATTGAGAGATAAATAGTAAAGTCTGGTTATTGGATTGAATCTAAAAGCGGTGTTACTAAATTTTAAGATGTCTTTAATGGACCGACAATCCAAACACTGCATGATTATGCATGGAAGATAAAATATCCTGCAAAATTTAGAATTTTATGTGACAAGTTAGTTCTGGTTTTGTGGCGGTAAAAGATATTTTATGTCATAGAGGAATTAATTTTGATACTATTTTCAATCGTTATGATGCTGAGGATGAGTCGCTAAATCATGCTTTGTTTGAATGCTCTCAGACGTTTCAAACTTGGGCTTCATCACCGATTCCTTTAGCTACCCAGGTCTTTCCGTACTCATCGGTGTTTACGAATATGAGTATCTTTTCTAGAGTATCGCGGTGTCTTTCAATAAAAAATATTTTCCTTGGATCGTAAAATATTTGGAAGGCTAGAAATGATAAAGCCTTCTCCAACATTGATAGGGACCCCTTAGAGATTTTTTGAATGGCCGATTCAGAATGCTTAGAATGGGATCAGGCTCATTCAAGGTTTTAGACGATTCAACATAAGGTTTTGCAACCATTTCTTTATTGGCAGGCAGTAACCAATCATTTTTGTGATAACCCATCTTTACGGGCTACTGGTGCTTTGTGGACTGCTCCTGGAAAGATTCAAAGATCTTCTCAGATCTTGGCTGGTGTTGCTTTTCAGATTGTTTAGAGGGACCATTTAGTGGAGACAAAGGGATTGGAAGAAGCTTTTCGGCACTTCACACAAAATTTGAAGCGATTTTGTGGGCGATGGTGTGCCTATTTTCACAATACATCACAAAGGCAAAGATAGTGACCGGCTGTGTAGAGGCCTTAAAGCTGTTTACTGATCCAGATGACTGATCGACATTCATTCCGTACATTAAAGATTTTGCCAGACTGAAGAGTACTTTCAGGTTATTTAATATTCATTTTATTCCTCGTTCATTGAATCATAGAGCGGATTTCCTTGCACATCATGCTCGCGGTTTGTCTCATGATTCGACTTTTGTAAAAACTTTTTCACTTTGGTGGAAGTCTCATTAATGGCATTTGAAGTTGACAAAAAAATTATTTTGGCTCTACCACTAGCTAGCTCTAATTACCATTTCAACAATAATCTATTTGATTAAAATAATTTTAAAATTTTAATTAAAAATAAAATTACAATTAAATTATCTTTCATATTTCAAAAATATATTTTAATATTTTCATGATATAAATAAAAGAAAGTATTTCAATATATTTCATCTTGATATTGCAATCATAGATAAATATTATCAAAATAAATTTGGTGTGAAGAGAGTATAAAACCGGGAAAAATGTCAGAAAAATCTTAAATTTACAAAAATGGGTTGAAAATCCTCTGATCTTTTATAGGTAAAATAAATCACGAACTTTAAATGAATTTCCATTTAAATATTTTACTTTTGTTGATTGAACCATTTAAACTCTACCGTTAAATGACTAATTTTACTAGCATTCTCCAAAGTCTACTTGCTTCTCCTAAGCATTTTAGTAAAACACAGAATTAAGGAACTTAATGATAACAAGATTGTTCCATCAGTTTCCAAATCCTATTACACTAAGATGTTGATGTAGTATAATGAGTGTTAATCCAAATAAGTGTGACGCTAGCAATCAGAACATGATAGACTACTCTAATCCAAACCAAATTGGTATGATAGTTATCGAACAACCTATAATAGAGAATTAAAATGCAAATGATAAGAAACAGAAATTAAGACTTAAAAAGACAGAAAGTAAGAATGCTAAAAGCAACAAACTGCATAAACAAAGAGATATTGGGCGATAAAGGGGTTCTTGAGGAGTAGGATAATTGACCAATGCTTAGCTAAGGATTCTCATACTTGCTTAACAACCTAATAAAGATGATCTCTAGGCTATTGAGTCAAAGCAATCAAAACCATTCTCATGATTAAGAACTCATCCCAAGTACGATCTGACCAAATCTCTAAGGGATCCACACTTGTCTTGGCCTTAAGAAACAATTATTTTATACCAAAATACACTCTAAAAAATTAGTTCACTAATTTACAAATGTATATCTCGAAACTAGGTTCATTCAAGCATTTCATCAAACACTTGGTGGGCGGATGAATGTAACAAATTAGATTTCAAGTGATCAAGTTGAGATAGGCATTAAGGTCACCTAATCTGAAGAGATCTAAGCATAAAAAACCTTAAGCAAGTTGGAATTTCTTAGGTCTATACTAATCTAACCTATCCTCTAGAACCCTAGAAGATCTACTCAAATTTTGTCACCAAGAACACAAACCCATAAAATAAAACAAGTGCCATAATTCTTAAAGAGCAAAAAAAAAAGAATAATGCAAAAGAAATTAAACTTAAATACTTACTAAAACATAAGAAATCTTTATACAAAGCTATAGAGAGTTTTCTAGTGTTTTCTCAAGAACAAGGAGCCTGAAAACGTGGATGATGTTTTGTGAGCTAAAAAGGGTATTTATAGTACATTACATGAAACTCTAAAAACGTCGAAGTGGAGAAAAATTCAACAAAGTGGAGTCAGAAAATCAAACTCGACCTCATCACCCAAGTTGGTCACTGCGAGGTTGCTTTGTCTTCAGCCAAATATCAAACTCAACCTTAGCACCTAGAATTGGTCACTGCGAGGTTGCTTTGGTCCAGTCCTAGCTGCTTGCATTCATTTTGTTCAGTCCTCAGATCAAGTTCATGCTACTCCTCACGTCCAATGACACTCCAAACTGCTCCAAGAGTATTTAGGTTCACTTATTTGAAGTATGTATGCAATGCTAATGCAAATTATGCAATAAGAACCTAAAAGAACTCTAAATGATAGAAATGTTATGAATATGAACGCAAAGTATGCTAAATAAAACTCCTAAAACATGCTAAATAAAACTCCTAAAGCATGCTAAAATGCAGACATATCACTTAACAATAGGGTTAAAATGAATTAGTCAACAACAGTTTGTGATTTAAATAGAAATTCAATAAAAATTCATGTTTTATTTAGCTATAAAAAATTTAGGGTTTTTTTTGGTCCATATTTAAAAGTTCATAGTTATTTTGACATTTTTCGGTATGAAACCCACATATTAGACAATTAACGTTTTAATATAAATTGTGTCTTTTATTATTAAGTGCTTGGTGATTTCATGCATCTTTTTCACGCTTATGTTTTGGCGTATTTCATTCTGATTTTGGTTTTAGTATTATAATCAATTGTGTAAAATTACATTTTTTTTTTCTTATTAATAAATAGAAGCCAAGAATTCCTAGCAACATTAGAAACAAGTGATCAATAAAAAAATTATGTTCTTTTAGATCTTAGTCAAGAATTTTTCAAAATGAATTTTTTTTGAAAAGCTAGTAATTGTACACAAAATTTACTAAATTTATTAAGCAATTGTTTTTTTCTTTATCAACATTAGACTACAATTAGCCGGCCCATTAACCAAGTTTCTATATAATGTAAACAGTAATAGTTAATCTTTAATTATGTTAAGGTGTTTGCTTTTAATGAACTTACTATTTACCACTAGACTAAAAACACACAATTGTTTAGTATCTATATTTTGTAGGTTTTCATTTTGTGTATTTTCTTCAATTATAGGTACATATAAATGAATCAATATTAATTTTATCAATTTGAATTGAAAAAATACAACTAAGAATAAAGTTTGGGGAAATAACTATTGACTTAGTCAAAGCTAAAAATAGTAAACTACATTACTATAATGAAACATTCAACTATGTTTAAATTCTACTCATTATATTATTTGGATAACAACAAACAGAAGTATTGAGTTATTTACAGAGAAGGCATCCAAAATTTTCAATCTTATAGGAATAGGTATTCATAGGCACTTCTTACCAAAAAAGGAACTCATTTTCGTGTAAAAAGACATCATAGCCCCCTTTGTCGTCTCGTTTTCTCGCTTAGATTTTTTTTAGCACGTGAGAACTGAAGATCAGACTGTACCTTACTGTAGAAGTCATTTTCTCTCGAAATCAAGGTAGTCATCGTCGTCATAATCTGATGATTCAAAAGTGGAGTCGCCGAATGCCGAAGACAGCACCGTTCAAGGTAGACTCGTGTTCGGATCATTCTGATAAAGATGGAAGGTTGGAGAAGCGGAGGTCTAGAAATCTTGATGATGTTAAGAAAGGAAAATGTACGGCTAGTGGTAGGGTCCATTCACGAAACAGAAAACAGGTTGATGTAGGGGATTTTTGTTTGTTGCATGTTGCAGAGAAATTCATCTAAACAAGGGAGGTTCTGAAGAAGGTGATAATGGAATTCTCGTTCGATTGCAAGATTAGTTTGATTTCAGGGTTTCTGATGTGCTTCATTTCCCAGGTTATAGTCTTACTTTCACTAGTGTAAGAATCTTCCTTCTTGCCTCTGTACTGGCTTTGAATAGTTTTTGCTGGTTGGCTGAAATTTTATTGTTGGTCTCCTTTATTTTTGCTGGTTTGTTTTCTCTTTTCTGTGTATCGTTTTGTTGTTTTCTAATTTTTCATTCTCCTTTGTGTCAATTTTCCTGTCCATGTCTCTTTCGATTGAATTTACCGTCACTTTTGCTTGGGTCTTTGTTGTTGTCTTATTGCATATTTGTTTGTACTCGAATTTTGCAATTTCGTGCGTGACTTTCTTTTCTACTATGTATTGACTCTGCTTTTCTAGATGTTATTTCTCAATCTTTCTTCCTATGTTTATGTCTTCCTTTCTGAAGCGCTTCTCTTTTCTCTGAGCTTGTGAAATTGCAGGGGAAACATAGAAATCTATATATGTCGAGAGTTCTAGATTTAGTCATGCTTGCTATAATATCTCTTAATGTCGTTTTATTTGTTATTAATTTTACAATGCATACCTGTGCTGGCCTGATTGTTCAGAAATCCAAGATGATGACAGGTAAATTATTTGGATTGATCTCGTATAGGTTTAGTTTATATCCATGATGACGAATAAGGGAAAGCTTGAGTTTTTCTCGCTTGTTTCTCGTTATTTTCAATTTGCTTACTGCATTGTAATTGATATGGGTAGAGATTAAGGTTGACATGGGAATAACTGTTCTTAAAGCATAAGATGTGCCCACGAAGTTGTCAGGAAACAAAGGTAAAGTTTTTCTTCTGGTATAGCTAGTTGTTGATGGAGCAAGCTGGAATGTGAAGTATGTTAGTATTGGCAATCCTTACTGTATCACATTTTGTAAAAAAGGTGGACGGGTGCGTGCTTGCTTGCTGGATTTCGGTATCTAGTATTCATTATTGACACATGGATTTTCTAACGGTTTATTATTTTGTCTGCATTAACCAGAATTTGAAAGTTGATGATCTAAACTTGCCAGAGATTGGTCCAAAATTTGAGCTTCATGAAATGTTCCCAGCTTAACTAACACAGATTAGTGGGAATCATGTGTAGATCTATCCACATTTCTATGGAAGAACCAAAAGTTTTATCTATCATAGTTGGATTAATATCCTTTAAAATGTATTTTAATTCATTGTGTTTGTATGCAGAATTTGTTGAAGGAATATCACGTTTGTATTTAAAAATGCGTGTGTGGAAGCGAGGAGCAGGGAAGCTAATTCCTCCAAATGCTGGAAATTGTTTCTTACTTTGTTGATTATTAGCAGTCTCTATATCTTCATATGCTTAATGCTTAAGGATACCTAAAATTGCAGGAGCAATTTTGGCCTGTGGATTTAGAGCTTGCGCTTTGGTTGTTGCAGTAATCCTTGAAGGTCACACCAACAAGGTATGTTTAGGATTTTAGAACTAAAAAGCTAGATACAATTTTGCAAAATGGTACATTTTAGATTATACATTGGGTTTTTACTCTATCTGAATACTATTGGGGTTACCTTGAAAGGGATGCGACAAGACGCATATGTTAAATTTGTTAATATTATCAAGATCATCATAAGCTAAAGATTAGTTGCATGAGACTACATATCCATTCAAACTCTTTAAATTTTTATTATATTGCTCATTGTGAATCATTTCAGTTTTCAATTGCCATCTGTCAAAGTTCTTTTCATGGTTTTCTTGATCTATTTTTTGTTATGAATTTTATAGATACCCTCTCCTAAATTTTATTGTATTGTATAGTATTCGTAAGCCTTTGGTGTGGAGTTAGGTGCAGAGTCTATGTGGATATGTATTGCTCTTTTCGAAGTAGTGTTGATTACTTGCATAGTTCTCGTTCATTTCCTCTTTATTGATCTAGTTTTCTCTTAATCGGCCTTTTTTTTCTTATATAGATGATGATGTTCTTCAAAAATTGGAAGTTGAGCTGGGTAGTCGTTATTGGTATGCTAGAGTTAGGCCTAGAAGAAGTGTTGCTACTGCTGATGTTGTTGAGATGCTGAAAGCTGTCCGTTCTATGCCTGGGTGGAGAATGCTGCATTTGTCAAATTCAGTATTTTACGAATGCTGCATTTGTCAAATTCAGATTTGGATTCGGTTTTCCGATTACATAGATTTAAGACCCGTTTTTGATATTTTTTTGGGTTCAGTTTATTTAATTCAGTATTTTAATATTTTGTCGTGTTCGGTTCATTTTTTTTTGGTCAACCCGGTTCATCTAATTCAATCCCAATATAGATCTTGGGATCAGATATATTTATATAAAAATTCAAAATTAGAAAAGTAATAGAGAAACTCTAAGAGCAAAAAATTTGGTTCATGATTCAGTTTTGATTCGGGTTAGGATTCGGTTTTTTGGGTACATAGATGTAGGACCTATATAACTAGGTATTTTGTCAGATTTGGTTCCTCTAATTTCGATCTATTTTTGTTCAAATTTTGGGTCTCTAAAACTTTGTTTTATAAGCAATATTCTAAAATATCAATAGGTATCAAACAACTCAAATGATTACAATTTCAAAAACTAATCAAAACAGTCAAATTTCGCGTTATAACACGGGTTTAATCTTAGAATACAAGTAAATTGATAAAAATTTAAATTAGTCTTGAGTAAAATATAGATACTCAAATATTGTGAGAAAAGTTTATAGTTAACAAATTTAGTCATCTAAATAAATAGAACTTAATTTTTGTTTTAATGGAAACAGGAAACAATTTTATGCAATCAAACAACTAAACATATTACAAGTTATTAAACGTAAAACGTTCTAACCCAACTGAATTGACAACCAAATATGATCGGGCACATTCGGGACTAGACTTGAAGCTATAAAAATCTAACAGTAATGAGAAAGCATAGTTTGTAGTCTGTCTGCAAAACATATAGCCTCTCTATACAAGTGAGTAATTCAGATACACTAGTCATTTGAAAGAAATTCATACCACAAATGTGTTAGGAATGAAAATGGATGGAAATTAACATCCCTTTCGTAAGAAATCTCACAACAACCTCAGAGTCAATCTCCACCTCCAATCTTCGTATTCCCAGTTCCCATGCCAAGTACAACCTGTAATAGACCCCCCAAAGTTTAGCTAATGGGGTTATGCAAATCCCGATATCCAAAGCAAACCCCCCACGCCAATTACCAGTGATATTACGGATTACTCCTCCCACAAAAGTTAAGCCAAGATTGCCTCTAGAAACCCCGTCTATATTAAGCGTATACCATGTTTTCCTCGGGGGTTTCCACATAATCACCCACTCTACTCTAGCAATACAATCTGTGGGGCATCGTAACATTGCCTGAGCAACTCCAACCTTGAGACTAATCTCCTTGATAAACTTTGTTATATCCCTACACATACTCATAGATCCAAACATATTCCCACAACACTATTTCCATGCCCACCAAATAGCCATAGAAAACATCACTGTCTATAAACACCCTATGAATAGCATCTGAGGAGCTTAGAATCGAATAAAGCCATTCAAGCAAAGTTTGAGTAAAGAAGAGATGCCGCTTGTTTGCGGGGTACTAATCTCTGCCATATCCCTGACATTGCAGGACAGTCCCTGAGAATGTGAAGGATTGATTCACTTCTGTCTTTACAAACGATGCATAAGTCTGAGTCTGCTAGGTATCATCTCTGTCGTTCTTCATTCAACATTAAGGCTTGATTACCCACCAGCCACAAGAATAAGCGCACACACTCCAAAACCGCAGCGCACCAAATGTGTGAGAAGAAAAAAGTCATATCTTTTGATTGGTCATGTTCACTTGTGATCGTGTTATATGCTGATTGTATAGAGAAGTTGTCGTCACTTGTCCTCGGCCATGGAAATCTATTGTTGGACCTAGTAACTTTATCGACAACAATTAAGCCCAACAATAAACGATATTTCTATGGTAAAATGGCATAATTTGATTGAAATCCCAGCCAATTCCATGAGACCATAAGTCACTTATTCGTAATGAAATCAGGTATTGGGGAATAGCAGAACTAGCACTTTCCTCTAACTGTTCATCAAATAACCAGCTATCCTTCCAAAATTAATCTGACAGCAATCTCTAACTACCCATCATAAACCTGGAATTACGAAATCACGTAAACTAACACCAATGCCTCGCTAGATTTTTGACCATGAACCTTTCAAGTATTAACCAAGAGATATCATGAATATTGGTGATTTTATACTTTGAGCGCAAGAGACGAGCCCAACAGCTCGTTTGGTCATGTAGCAAGCGCCACCCAACCTTCGTAATCAACACTTTTTTCATCTGCCTAGCTCTCCGTATGAGACCTCCAGCACTCTTAGGATTACACACCTTTTTCCATGACATAAGATGTTGAGATCGTTACTCATTAGTGCTCCTCCACAAGAATGATCTTGAGATCTTATCCAACTTCGTAACTGTGGATTACGGCAACATAATATAACTCATTGCATGCAATGGGATCGATGCAAGTATTGATTTCATCAAACTGAGTTTTCCAACAAGGCTCAAACACTTACTTTTCCATCCCAAGAGTTCCATAGACACCCTCTCAACCACCGCACTAAATGCTTCTTTGTTCATTCTGCCTTGAAAAATTGGAACCCCCAAGTATTTACCCAGATCACGAGTAACATGTATTCTACTTTCAGCCATAATACGTTCCTCTAGACAAGGAACATTCTTTGAGAAAAATATCCTGGATTTTTCCACGCTCACTTTTTGTCCTGACGCTTCAAAAACGTTCTCCAAAACCCGAAAAATAACTCATATTTGTGCAATTGACGCCTCAACAAATAGTATAAGATCATCAGCGAAGCAAACATATGATAAATTTGGTCCTCCCTGTGATATTGAGATAGGTTACCATTCGTGTTTTGAAATGGAATCATCAATAAAATGGCATAGACGTTCAAGACACAAAATAAAGAGATATGTGGAGAGAAGGTGTCCTTTTCTTAGGCGTCTAGCAGGCTTAAAGGACATTGTCTTCTACCCATTCAACATAAGTTCATCGTCGGACCATATACCACTCCCATGATCCACTTAACCCACTTCTCAGAGAATCCTGAAGCTTCAGGAGTATCTTGAAGAAAATCCTAGTGAATCTTGTCATATGCTTTCTCAAGATCAAGCTTCATTAACATCCACCTTTTTTACCCTTTTTTCTTCCCATTGAATGGCCTACTTCCTGAACTATCAGAACATTATCATTACGCAAACAACCCGAGATAAAACAAGATCGTGCTGGTCCCATAAGCTTTGAAATTACCCTCTTCAATCGCATTACCATAGCCTTTGTGATTTTCTTAAACAGGACATTACATAGGCTTATCGAATGAAACTGTGTAATTCATTCAGGTTTCCCTACTTTTTGGATAAGCACAACAAGAGCATCATTCGTACCACTAGGTTATTCCCCTAACACGAAGAACTTTAGTACAAACTCAATGAACGATTTCCCACATCCTCCCAACATTCTTGATAGAAAATTGGTTGGAAACTGTCTAGCGCGGGAGCCTTAAACTTTCCCATGAGTCAAATAGAGTTCCACACTTCCTCAACCGTGAATGGTACTTCCAACTGATGTCTTTCCTCCCAGGACAAGCGCATAAATCTCTTCTTAGGCAATGGTGTGACCATAGTAGCTAGATCTTCCAAAGAATACAAGCACCTATAGTATTCCACATCCAGAGCCTCAAGCTCTTCCGCATCAGAAATCCAACGCCCTGTATCATCTTGTAAAATTTGGACCATGTTCCTCTTCTCCATATTACTGTTGAGGTGTGAAAAAAGCGTTGTATTTGTATCACTTTGCGTAATCCACTTGTCCCTCAATTTCTAGAACCAAATCATCTCCTCTTGTTCCAAGACAATATTAAGAGCTTTAATCAATTTACCTTCCTCAATGAGTATATGATCTGTCGGTTTCACGGTAATGCTAACCTAAATACACTTAATTTTTTCATGAAGATCCTCCTTCCGCCTTCAAACTATGCCAAACACTTCGTTGTTCCAGCGTTTAAGCGTGACTTGCAAACCCATCAAAGCCTAAGGTGTTGATACCGAGGGATTCCAAGAGTTGAGAATCAACTCTTTAAAACCCGGGTGTGACAATGAGGCTGCCTCAAACCTAAAAGGCCTTTTGCTCGGATTTCTTTTCACTTCAGGTACAAGTTGAACATACAGCGGTGTGTGATCCGAAGAAAGGAAGGGTAGGCGAGTCACACACGCCTCTAGCCATTTCAATATCCCTTGATAACAACAAAAAACTCGGTCCAAACATTTTGCAATGGTAGATTTTGATTATTTTCCTCTATGCCAAGTAAAACTCAAACCCTTAAATCCCATGTCGATCTACGACGAATTATTGATCCAATTTCCAAAATGTATCGAGTATGGTGAAAGCCTTCCGTTTCCCCCTTGTCTTCCATCAAGTCTCACAATGGTGTTGAAATCACCACCCACAATTAAAGGACCATCAACAAATTGAATTCAGAGACTCAACTCCTCCCAAAGGCCAATCCTCTGTGAAACCAAGGGTGCCACATATACTACAACAAAGTGTAAAATTTCAGAGCCAACTTTCAGCCTAGCATGAATGTATAGATCTGCCGAGTGAACTACAACCACCTCACCCAGACAGGATCGCCACATCAGCCAGATATCTCCTCTATGGCCTTCCTCTTCAACTCAAAAAGATACGTCAAAACCCAACTCTCTGCAAATCTATCCACACTAGCTCCATTTGCATGGGTTTCAAATAAAGTCAAAACATCTGTATTAAATCTCTTCAAGATATACCGAGTTGAACGTCAAAAAGTAGGTTTATTAGCCCCCCCCTAGAAAATTTCATAGAATGCAATTCAATATTAGAAACTTATAGAAAAAGTTAAGAATCACCGAGGCAACCTGTCGGGCACAACTTGAGTCCATGATCATAAGCAAAACAACGCTTGTATTCATCAAATCATTATTCATCTCCGAACCAGATGATAAACCTTTCCCATCCTTAACCTCTTCTTCCCTACGCATAAAAGCATGCTCCTCAATCGTAGTAATCGCATCTGCAGAGACTGTAGTATGATCACGCTTTTGAATAAAACATTCATCCATACGTAATCGATTCCCTAAATCAGACCATTCTACTTCACCTATTATGGGGCTAAATACCAAGCGTCTCCCACATCTCTGCATACCTTTCTTGGGCGTGGACCATTTCTTCGAGTCTATAAAGACCCATTAACAGAATCATTCCCACGTAACTTCTTTTATTTGCTTGTAACGACACCTACCACTTTTTTACCAGGCCCACTTGGCCCGTTAACATTATCCTTTCCAACTGAAGATATAGCCTGATGCTGAGCCTATCGAACTTTGCTTCGAGCTCAATCTACCAAATAGGTTCGAAATGTTCACATTCCTAATTGCCTAATTTTGCGGGATTTCACAAAGATTCTTTCCCGGATCAGATGTTGTGACTTTCTCCGCATGAATTGTACCAATAGCCAATTTTTCCGATCTACGACCACCTCGGCGGACCAGCATAAAACCATTAGCACTATCTTGAGAAGTATTACACAACTTGTGGTACCAATGTACCCTTATCTGACTCACCAACAACAACATTCGAGACAAAATTCAAAACTTGCTTTGATCGAGGACAGGAATGAACCATGTGCTTGTAAATACCACAAACCGGTCCGATATTAACCAAGCCCACATAATCCACAAAGAACCATTACCATTCACCTTGATTGTACATTTTTAAGGATTAGCAAGGTTGACCTCAACACAAATTCGTGCAAAACGAACTCTCTCAAACCTTACGTTGTTTCATCCACACAGATTGGTTTACCAATACCACTTGCAATGCCTAGCAGCAACTCTGAATGGTAATAATTGAAAGGTAAGTTAGAGATCTGAATCCACACTAGTGTGGTAGTGATCTCACGGACATAGGGATCAAAATCCGCCGCCCACTTTTGTACCATCAAATAACTACCAAAATCTCTCTGTGGCTCTCTAGTTAGGACATCCAGGCCACCTTAATGGATATCACGTCCTATGCAAGCCTGCGGGCCCATCTTAACGGTCAAACGATCGATACACTATGTCCGGGAGGCTTTAAAGACTTGTTTACCGACCCTAAAAATCACCACATGATCTCTCCTTCTGTTTTGTCCTCACTCACACAGTATTGGGAATCACTTCCCGAAAAGTCACCCATCTTTCATTTACTTTAGCTCAAGCACACTTAAGCCTGGTTTCTCTAGACAAGAGACCGAAAAGATAAGTGCACTTTGATGATATAGGTGGCCAAATCAATTCTTTTAAACCTCTTGGCATGCACCATCATATATTATATATTCTGAAACCAAGGTGTTACAATTCACCCCCACTATTTTATCGCAACGTACTTGTTGCGTAACAAAATTGTCACCCCGACGATGTGAGCTCTTTTGTCTCCACATATGTCTGGGTTCAGCTCTGATACCACTTGTAACGCTCCGACCGCCTCCTTAATGTGTTCCATGTCCTCTCCCTGCCCAAGAGCCAACCTTACAGGTTCGTCAGTACGGTACGTCCAGAAAGCTTTAAAGACTTGTTTATCGATCCTAAAAATCGCAACATGATCCTTACTCATGTTTTCTCATCACTCACACGGTTCCAAAAAATATGTCCCGGAAGGTCACCCATCCTTCAACTATTCCAGCACAAGCACGTTTAATCCTAGAGTTCTCTCTGGATAAGTGATCGAAAAGATAAGTGCAATTTGGTGACATAGGTGGCCAAGTCAATTCTTTTAAACCTCTCCGCATGCACCACCATATATCATATATCCTGAAACTGGGATGTTACACATGTAATCCTTCTCACCACCACACCAGACTATGTAAAAGAAGGTCCATAACGTACATCCCTCCATTCGGATTGCACATCTCTCTCAACTTATTCATAGCCACTATTCCCATATTCCTTCCCAACACCTTCACATTCATATACTTATCTCATAACTTATTCACTGCTTCTAAAATCTCACGACCAACCAAAACTTCTGCCTCACCATCTTCTCCCTATGGAAAATCAACTTTCAAATGTGCCCTACTAAATTTCTTTACCACTAAGCTATCTGGCGAAGGCATACAACCCACAATAGAACTCAAAACCCTTCCTACCCATGACCCAGTAGCTTCTGGGGGATTTTTGGTGGCCGATCCTTCTCCCCAACCTCGACCATCAGCTCATCCACGGGTCCCTCATCATTGTCCCGTATCGCACCTAAGTTGCTAATCAAATTACATTTACTCATCGCGTTAGTGCACAATATCTATCTTAATTATTATATCAAACTTAATTATCATAAATAGAGATATTAAATTATATTTAGATTCTATTGTATGCCGATAGAGTAATAAATTTTAAAATTAACAACATTTATTGGATTTCAAGAGATCTTACTAGAAAAATTTTGGTATATAAACATCAAATTATTATGCTAGTAAGACAAATCATTAAATTCAGAAAATCAAAAAAATCTTATATGTTACTAATTAAATTAAAGTTTTCAAAAAATTGATCAAGCATCTATTTAGTATCCACAATAATTTAGGATCCGGACATTTGAAGTTGTGGTATAGGCCATACTTCTATGTTTAGGTAATTGGTGAGGTCCATGGATGTTTATCATTTCATAGTAAGAATTGGTCACAATTTTAAATTTATTTTTACCCTTTTTAGCTTAGGTTTTGACTAATTTTATATACATTTTAATTTGATTCCACAAATCAAGTATGTATAAAGTTGTAATAAAAAACCAATAACTTATTAAACTGTATGAAGGAGACAAGAGGATGGGGCCAAAGAGGCCGAAGACTTTTAAAGTCAAGAAGAAAAAAAAGAAATGAGTCAAGACCAAAGTCATCAAGACAAGACCGAAAACCATCTCAAGAAGGAGGAAATTACCACCAAGAACCCATAAAGGTCAACAAATCATCGAAGATCAAGAAAATGCCTAAAGAAAGTATTCTAGAAAAGTTAACATTTTTGATCAGAGAGTCAACGGACGGTGGTCATGGACCGCATGTAGGCCATCAGGTCGAGAGGCACGTACCGCGGGCAAGGATTTCATATACCACGGGATGGTCAATGGTAGCTCCAAAAAGTCAACGAACAGGTCATGTACCGCAGGTAGCAGATCGGGTTGAGAAGCGTGTACGGCGGGACAAATCCAGCACGTACCATAGAATGGATCCAGCATGTACCACATGATGGATCCAACACGTACCACAGGACGAGAGACCACGTATTGCAGTACGTGAATCAGCGTACCTCGGTTAGGCATCCAGAAAAGTCAACGATACATGAAAAAATCAACGATTTTCAAATATTTCCAAATATTGATTCTGATCAAATGGGATGTTATCTAAGGTTATTAAGACCCAAATGGAGGCTAACTAAGTCAAAGAAGAACGTTGGAAGCTTAAAAAAATATGTGATCATCTTCTTTATGCTAAGTTCAAAAATAAAGAGATGTGACTTTCACTTCGGAACAACACTTCTTCTCTCATGTCCAACGGTCATGAAGCTTATGGCTAGGGTTTCTTTTCAGCTGAACAATTGTCCTTGTAATCCTCTATACATATAGGTTGTATTCCCTTTGTAAAATCATCTACATCAAATACAAAGAAGTGTTTCCAAAATTTATCTCTTTACTTTATGTTTAAGCAAGTAGTTTTAATGTAGATTTTAAGTTAGTTGGCTCGTGTAGAGGCTGCCCAATGGAAGACCTCTACCCAAATACTTCTGGATCTCGACCAAACTCTTCTTATTTTTTCTTTATGTTTATACAAATATAGATGAATGATTCTAGAATCCAAGATCTCTTTAGAACACAAACTTCAAGTGTTGTGATGCTTTACTTAGATAAGATCCAACCTAGATTATTTTTCTTCTTGCTAGAACCGATTTACTCCATAGTAATCTCGGATTCAACAAGTTATGAGATCAGTCTATTTTGTGGGTTAAGTGGTTTCGTTCACCAAGTGAAGTCTCCACGATTTATGTTGACTTTACTCTCATAAAAACGAACATAACTAAATTTAAAATAAATTGATTTATGAAAAACTCACGTGTTTTTCAGGTTTCAATCCAATATTTTTCAAAAAAAACCATCAAAAAATTACTAATTTAATAAATTTATCTAAAACTCTTTTAGTATCTTTAATTGATTTGTAAGCTGCCATGTTCATCAAATATATATTAAACAAGTTGATTAATAAAATGTTGAGAATAGAATATGCCATTAGCCAACTACTGTTGATATGGTCAAAGCTATAAATATCAACCAAATCAATATAACTAAATTGAGGAAGAGCAAGCGATATGACGGCGGCTGGTGACTTTAGGGCTCTGGTAGATTATGGAGAGGATGATATGGTTGACCTTGCAGAGAAAGGTCCCCCTCCTAGGGATCCACCGGGGTTGGTTGTGTCGGATGGGATTCAATTTGAGTCGGATTTTAGGTTTCGAAAAAGAATGTATAGAAAGTTTCGAAAATAGAGGTTAGTGATATGGGTAGTTCGTCGGGTATTTTTTCGGGTTTTGTCCTCGTGGACTGGAAAAGTTGATGGAATTTGTGTTCGAGGTAGTTCTATACCGGCTTCTCAAGTTTCAAAGGAGTTTGCGGAAGCAAGGTTGCATGTGGATTTTCCATAAGGCAAATCGGGTGAAGATGTAGTCCTACTGAGGAAGATGTGATCAAAGCCATAAATGTCTTATGGGATAATTGTATGTACGTGAAAGTATTAGGGAGAAGCTTGAATATTGCCGCTATGTCTAGGAAGCTTCATGAAATTTGGAAACCTATGTTTGTGATGCATATTATTGATCTACCATGTAATTTCTTTCTTGTGTGATTTGGTGCTGAGAAGGATTAACTTGATGCACTTACAGGAGGTCCTTGGAGGATGTTTGGTAGCTACCTCCTCTCACAAGCTTGGTCCTCATGCTTTGACCCAAGTCGTTGTGAGATTTGTATTACCCCCGTTTAGATTTGTATTGAACAATTTCCTGTGAATCTATACCATGATTCTATTCTAATGGGTATAGCTAGTGGATTCGGTAAAACTATTCGAGTGGATAAAAGTACTCTCAATTTTGTGCGTAAGCGTTTTGCAAGAGTATGTTTGGAGGTGCTTCTTTCTCAACCTTTGAAGGGATCAATTATTGTGAATTGTGATCAAATTTTTTTTTCGTATGAGGGTCTCTCGAACATTTGTGCTTGTTAAAGTATGTTTTGGCATACAGTTCACCATTGTCCACAACCTCCCAAGGATGTTGTTAGTGACGCTCCTTCTCAGATTGTATTACATGTTGTCTTAACCTCTTTGCCAGTGTCTGCTGCTCTTCAGTCTGCTGATGGTTTCACATAGGTTAGGCGTCGTAGTAAGGGTGGAGATTCCTTATTAGTTTCTCAAGGTTCTCTCAATGATGGTAAGGAGAAGGTGACTTCAAGAGAAGGTTCATCAAAATATTTCTTTGGTGAATAAGTTTGGTGGTTTAGTGTGGATAAAAGTAATGAAGATGCGACTGGTACAAGGTCTGGAAATTTCGATAACAAGGAGAATGAGTCTCCAACGCAGATGGCTTCTGGGATCATGTTGGGTCCAGAGAAGCCTAGTGGTGTTATCAGGTTGAGTAGAGTGTTTAATTTTGTGAGACAGGGTCTGCAAGGTAACATGAAAAGAAAGCGTGGTGGTGGTGCTAAACATGCGGTTTCTTATATGGCCAAAAGTAAGAAAATTGTTCATCGACTAGCTTGCCGCTTGATTTTTTGTTTGACGATGGATGAACTGGATCTTACGGCTCGGGCAAACATATTCATTTAGAAGGTGATAGTATTTGGGATGGTGATGGGAGTGTTAGGGGTGATGGACTGGATCGTCCACAGGCGTTGGCTGTATTCAGTTTAGAACCCCCTATTTCGAGCTCTCCATTGGAGAGGTGTCGCGGAAGATATTGTTGATGAAGCTAGTATGCTTGATGGACCACTTAACATGGGTAATAAGCATACTACTATTTGACGGGTCACCTGAGTAATTCGTTCCTATATCTACTAGTTTTATGATGATGTTTCTTCATGCTAGAATGGACTCGGATTCAGAATCTTAGAACCTAATTTCTGTTTACGATATACCCTCTGCAAGCTGAAGGAGTGGTCTTTGGTTGTAATTAGAGGATGTCATTAAGTCCCTCACGCACCCGCTGATCATTGGTGGAGACTTTAATACGATAGTTTGTTTAGATAAGCGTTAATGGGAATTTGTTCTAGGACTCTCTTACGTTTGGATCATAGATCAATAACCTTTGTCTTATTATAATGGTTTTAGAGGAAATTCATTTAAATGAAGGTAAGGACGTTCAGAGAACACCTTTATCGCTAAAAGACTTGACAATTTCTTGTGTTATCCAATGGCGAGGTTGATATGGCAAGAAGCGTCGATTCAACATCTTTTGTTTCTCTCTTTGGATCACATGCCTTTATATTTATAGTTATGTCCAGTTGTAGTGTGTGACCCACGTCATCGGCTATTTCGCTTTGAGGCAGCCTGCCTTCTACATAATGGGTTCAAGAAGTTACTGGCTTCCTTGTGGGATAGCTCCCTTAGTAATCTCGTTGCGTTGAAACGTATCTAGCTACATTTGAACAAATAGAATAGAGAGGTCTTTGGTGATATTATGAGAAGATAAAAGAAAATTTTGCATGATATTGAAGATATCCATGCCTTAATTATTTATGACAGCTCGGATGCGAATTTGGCGCATGGGAGTTGTTTATGCGAGAATTTGATGTGGTTTTAGAACAGGAGGAGGTATTGGAGCTTTGTTGGTAACTCGGTGTCACGCTTTGCTCTTGATTTCTTCTCTACGGGTTCTTTACCCCTTGGAACCAATAATGTTCTTCTGGTCCTTATTGCAAAAGTGCTTAAGCCTGAAACCATTAAGCATTCTAGCCCATAAGCATGTGTTATGTCTTATTTAAGATTATTACAAAGACTCTTCTAAGCGTCTAAAACCGTTCATGTCTAAACTTATTGGTCCTGCCCAATAAAAGTTTTATCCCGGGTAAACTCAGTGTTGATAACATTTTGGTTCTGCAAGAAACAGTTCACTCAATGCATTATAAGTAAGGGAGAAAGGGCTGGATATTTCTTAAGCTGGATCTTGAAAAAAGGGTGCATTGGAATTTTTTGGGGGATACCCTTTGTTCGGCCCAGCTTTCAGAAAAGTGGATCTCTTTAATAATGAGTTGTGTTATGAATCCCGCTATGATTTTGGTTTGGAGTGGTGAGAAAATCCCAGAGTTTCATCCAAACCTTGGCTTATGTCACGGAGACCCGTTGTCACTGTATTTGCTTGTTCTATGTGTGGAGAGATTTTGTCATCTTATTGAAATGTTGGTGGTAGAGAAGAATTGAAAACCTATTCGGCTTTCTCATGAGGGTTCTTCTTTATCTCACATATGCTATGCGGACTATATCATCTTGTTTGCAGAGGGCTCGACTAGTCATATACGAGTAATAAGGAGTGTGTTAAATAAGTTTTGTCATACCTCAAGTCAGAGAGTAAGTTTGGAAAAGTTGAAGATTTTATTTTTTTAGCAAATAATATTCAGGTGACCCGGAACATGGGTAAATATCTTGGTATGCCTCTTCACCAACGTTCAATCAATAAAGATACATTTCAAGACCTTTTGGCACAGACGCCTGCGAGAATTGCAAATCGGATGAACAAATTTCTGAGCTTTGTAGGGCGTTTGACTCTAACAAATGCAATGATTATGTTGCTTCCTGTTCATACTATGAGTTCTATAATGATACCTAAGTCTACCTTGGCTCAACTTGAAAAGGTGGCTTGTAATTTCCTATGAAGCGGTAGTTTAGACAAGAGGAAACAACACCTTGTTTCATGGAAAAGTGTGTGCTTACCCAAATGTGATGGTGGTCTAGGTATCCGACAAGCGAGTGTGAAGAATAATGCTCTAGTGTCTTAAGTAGATTGGCAGCTCTTAAACGATTTCTGGCATTTGGGAAAAGGTGTTACAAGATAATTGTATAGTCAAGAGCTTAAAGGATTTGTCTTGGCTGAACAAGAGATGTAATTGGTCCTCAACTTGGCGTAGCATAGTTTTATCCTTTCGTGATTCTATCTTGCCACATATTCGTTGAGTTGTGGGTGATGGTAATACACTTCAGTTTTGGTTGGATAGTTGGCTTACTCAGGAACCAATGTGTGTGTTATCCACGGTGGTGATTCCGGATGAGATGAAATATTTGATAGTGCATGATTATTGGATCCCAGGGACATGTTGGGTTGGTCTTGCCTTGTGCCTTATATCTCACCAACAACCATTCTTAAACTTGCGGTTGTTGTTGATTGTGTGACTGGCGCTTGGGATATGTTTTCTTGGGGAGAGACTCCAAATGGTTGCTTCATTGTCAAGTCAGCGTACTTGGCTCTATTTCACTACTTTACTCTTGGACCTGATATATCTGTTTTGTTTAATGTGGTGTGGTGATTGTTGGTACCGAAAAGAACTCATACCTTTCTTTGGCTTGTGGTTAATGAGGCTATCATGAGTAACTCCAAGTGTTTTCATCGCCATTTATGCACAATGAACATGTGTCAAGCTTGTCGTGGGGATGATGAATCAATTATTTGTTCCTGCTCGTAAGCGAAACATCTTTTTCAATCAATCACTGCTTGAATGATTCTATAATAGTTTTCATTGGTCTACAACATTTGGTATGGTTATTTGGTGGGCTTGGAAGTGGAGGTGTGGCTATGTCTTTGGACTTGCTGGTTTATGTTCGATATCATACCAGTTTTACCAAGGGGATTTCATAAGAAAGGTGCGATGCTCATATGTTACGAAATTAATACCCTGAGACTAAGAGAATGAAGAGGCTTATTTAATGGTCATTACCAAGTCACAGTTGGGTAAAACTTTAGACGGATAGTTTTTCTAATGGAAATCCAGGAGTAGTGACCGCAGGAGGAGTACTATGAGATAGTGTGGGTACTTGGTGTGGCGGTTTCGCTGTTAACCTAGGTTATGGTTCAGCTCCTCAGGCTGAACTGTGGGTGTATAATATGAACTCTATGGTAACGAGGTTTTAATAGATTTGATTTGGAGATCGACTCGGAGTTGGTAGTAGGTTTCTTGCGATGTGGGATTGAGGACACTCATCCTTTGTTATTTCTAGTATACTTGTGTTATGGTTTCATCTTTAAAGACTTGATAATCTGAATTTCACACGCGTATAGGAAGAAAAATCGTCTAGCTGATAGTTTGGCGAACTATACTCTTTTTTGAGTTTAGATTTTCATTCCTTTGATTAATTGCTTTCGGTTTTGGCTCCGATTCCATTAGATGATGTTAGAGGTCTTGGACAATGCGCAGAAAAGCTATAAATATCAACCTGCTTACTATTAATATAGGCATTTAACTATATTTAGATTCTAACCATCATAATATTTGGACGACAAATTGAGTTTGTAAGATTTGAACTCACGCAATTCATTATAATCTTTCTAAAATATAGTGTAAAATATAGTGTTCTACAATCTAAATCATTTAAATTATTTTTCATTTATCTTTAATGTACAAACTTCGTGAAATGAAAAAATAATTTATTTGATTTAGATTGGAGTACTCTATAGACACCCAATTTTAGAGGAAGATTTTGCGACTAGCAATTTGGTCACAGCTAAAATTATCGATAAAATTACAATAAATAAAGACATTGAACTATACTTAGACTCTACCGACTAACTTATATGGATAACAATAAGTTGTGTTTCTAAGCATTCAATTTAGGGTGAATGATTTGAATAGTCTTTTGTAACCCTTAATTGATTAGAATAGCCTAAAAAGATTTTTATTACAATACTACTCTTTTTGGGTTTTTAATACCGTTTTACTCCTCTTTCCTTTGAAAAAAATTACGAAACTGCCATTAATGAGAAATTCTACATCAGTTGACAGAAAACCTACGAAAAACTTCTGTAATGTTGTAGGTTTCGTTGTCAAGTGTTGTAGGTTTTTGTTTTCCTTTGTTGTAGGTTTAAGTGTCTTATGTTATGTAGGTTTACAAGTTACATTTTTTGGATTATGCTATGTAGGTTTTATCATCAAAACTTCCTGGTTTCGTAGGTTTTTCCTTCAATTTTCTTGTTATGTAGGTTTATGTTCGGATTAGTTGTCGGTAAAGGTTTCCGTTTTGTAGGTTTTGTTATTTATCTGTTATAAGTTTTATGATTCTTTGTTGTAGGTTTTTCTGTTGTTTCTGTTGTAGGTTTATTTATCATTCATTGTAGGTTTTGTATGATTGATTTCTTTTTTTTTTCTCGAATAAGTTCTTCTGTTATATAGGTTTTTCTTTCGTTTGTTGTATGTTTTATTATTCTTTGTTGTAGGTTTTTCTGTGGTCTTTGTTGTATGTTTATTTATCAGTCTTGTAGGTTTTTTTGGACTGATTTTTTTTTTCTAGAATTAGTTCTTTTGTTATGTAGGTTTTTCTTTCGTTTGCTGTAGGTTTTATTTTTCTTTGTTGTAGGTTTTCTGTTGTCTTTGTTGTAGGTTTATTTATCAAAAATTGTAGGTCTTGTAGGATTGATTTTTCTTTTTTTCTAGAATTAGTCATCCTGTTATATAGGTTTTTCTTTCGTTTGTTGTAGGTTTTATGATTTCTTGTTGTACGTTTTTCTGTTGTCTTTGTTGTAGGTTTATTTATCAGTCAATGTAGGTTTTGTAGAATTGATTTTTCTTTTTTCTAGAATTAATCATCCTGTTATGTAGGTTTTCATTTCGTTTGTTGTAGGTTTTATGATTTCTTGTTGTAGGTTTTTCTGTTGTCTTAGTTGTACGTTTATTGTGTCTTTGTTGTAGCTTATATATGTGTAAGACATCCTTCTCCCAATTGAAGGTTTACATTTACGTCTCGTAGGTTTAACCACTTCATCGTTATTTAGTTACCATATTACTTAGTTCTTCTGAATTGTAGGTTTACCGTTTAAGTGTTGTAGGTTTATTGTGGAGCTATTTGTATGTTTTACATTTATTTGCCCTAGAATATGAAAAGACTATTGCACCCCAAAATTAATACACACCTATCTTTTTCTTCAACTAACAAACGACACTGTCTGCTACGATTTTCATCATTTTCCACCTTTTCATTCAAGCTATAACCGTTTGAGCTTGTGTTGAATGTCTTGAGATATATCAACTTCAATTAATTTGTGGAGAATGGAGGGATGAGGATAATCGATGGCTTTTTTATGTAGATAAATCTCGTGGGAGCAAAAACATCATGTTGGATAAATCATGCATTGAGTGAAGCAAAAACTTATCCTATTGCGCAACTTATTGATTCAAGAAGGTTTATGTTGAAAATGTGGTTCACAACGATGAGGAAGAATGCTAGTCTAATGACAACAACTCTTACTTCTGGAGTTGAGAAAGTGTTAGAGGTAATCTACGTAGGTTTACTTCTTTATTTTGTAGGTTTACGGATAAGTTTTGTAAGTTTACTTTTTGGATTGTAGGTTTATATTTCTGTATTGTAGGTTTAATTGCTAAACTTATTGTCTTGTTCATTCAGGGACAAGTTGAAGAAGCCAGAAACTACAACGTTCAACCTATATATGAACATCAAACACAAGTACGAAACGTCTCATCAACAAATGCCAGAAAACCGGTCATTCACATCTTTCTTCAAAACGATCATCTCACAAATCATCTCGGTTTTCAATGTCCCTAAATGTTCAGCATTTTTCTTCTCAGCCATTTAATCTTGGCGGCCAACGCTTCCAACATCTTCATGATGGTGCTCTTATTGGTGCTATTTATTCCAGATTTTGCAATCTCTTTGCGTTTTTCAGTCACAAAATCTCGTAAGTTAATATTCATATCAACATCTTCTTCTTCTGCAATGAAAAGAATTTGTTATAAACCTACAAAACATGAAATAAAACCTACAACGCACAAAATAAAACCTACAATGCACAAAATAAAATAAAACCTACAAGACATAAAATAAAACCTAAAACAAACAAAATAAAAACCTACATTACACGAAATGATTTATAACTTAGAGAAAAACACCTGCACTAGCTACCTCCTTATGCGACTTATTCTTCTTAGTCGAAACCATCCTTGGTTTCTTCTCCGCTTTTTCAGGAAGAGTTATCTTCCTCGTTGTTTTCTCTTTTTTACAATCCCAAAAAGATCATCCTTCACTGCTCTGCAACACACAGTAAAACTCGTTATAAGCGTTTCAATAAACCTACAAAACCACCAACAAAACCTACATTTCATATCAGACAACCAAAAAGATTTCCAGAAAACCTACATAAAAGTTTCATAAACTTACATAAACAGTTCACGAAAACCTATTTTTTCACAAACACAACTTCTTACACATTTACTAATAAACCTACATAACCTTTGTAATAAACCTACATAACTTCATAAATTTAATAATGTACACAACCCTACAAAACTTTGGTTAATAACAAAGGAATAACATCAAAAGTAGCAAAATAACAACAAAATCAAATAAGAATAACAATCAGTTTGAAATTTAACACATACTAAACAAAATAACAAAAATAGTCAGCCAAAAAATTCACAAAATCAAGCATTAGTAACGAAATCCAACACAAATTCAAAAGAAGCAAACTTACCCAAACACTTAATGCAGATGAAAAGAAGTAGAGAAGTCGCAAAAAATCAGAGAATAAGAGAGAAGAAGAGAAGAAGTCACAGCGGAGAGAAGAAAAAGAAGAAGAGGAGAGCGGCGGAGAAGAAGAGACGGCGGAGGGCGATGACAGAGAGAGAAGAAGAAGGGATGATGATGGGTAGATGAAGAAGAAGAAGTCGGCGGCAGGGAGAGAGAAGAAAAAAAAAATTATGGTTTTAGGATTTTTTTTAAAAAATCGTTTTTCTTTTTTAAAAAATATATTATAATGGTATTTTCGTAACAAAAACGGGAAAAAAATTATTCAAAATGACATTTTCGTAACAAAAATGTCACAAAGGAAAACTAACAACATTTACACACTTTTTAAACTTTGAAGAGTGAAAAAAGACTATTCTGGTAATTAGTGGATGATATTAGATTATTCTAATCATTCTTTCTTATATTTGTTACAAACTTAAGAGATATTACCAGAAAAATTCTCACTATCTTCCACCATTTAGTATCCACACTTGATTTGTAGTTTTTGATTCTGCAATTTTTTTTTCAAATATAATACAAATAAATGAATTTGATAAATTTTCTTTATTAATTTAAATTTGTAACAAATAAGTACACATGGTTTTTTGAGTCTTGGGAGTAGATTTTGCGACTAACCAAATATTGATTTAGACAAAAAATAGTTAGAAGTTTTTGGATATTTAATTTTGGTATGATAGTTTACCTTATACTATTAAATATATAAATTTAACATGAATAATTGAAACTTACATGATTTATTAAATATATAAAGTTAACATGAGTAATTGCAACTTTATATGAATAATTGACTATTGATGTTCATTCCTAATTATTCATTGATATTTATTCATTCAGGTATGTTCACTCTATCAAAATTATTCATTAATAACCTTTAGTATACCTAAAGCATCCACTAAAAGAACATAACTAATTTGTGACTGTCATTTACAATTATGTAGTCAGTCGCAAAAATTAGTAAAATGTATAACTGATTTGAGACTAATGTGCGACTTCAAAAAAATTACTCGCAAATTAATTGTTCGTGTGCTACACCATATATTTGTTGCAAACCAGTTGCACATTTTCTACTAATATAAGACTAAATTAGTTGTGGCAAACCTGCAGCCGCAAATTAGTAGCAAATATTTGCTGCTAACTTTAGTTGGAAATTTAGACACACATTAGAAGCAAAAAGTTGTAAGAAAATTTTTATACCTAATTTTTGCAACTACATTTGGTACTCACACATTAATCGCATATTAGTAACAGATTAGTAACAAATTTTTCTTATATATACAAATCATTGCTCTCCTTAATTCATACACCAAAACTTTCCCAAAACATAGAACAAAAACATTTGAGAGAAAAAATAGGAGAAAATTATAATTACACAAATTTTCGAGATTAGATGTATATTAGAATCGATGAAGAAACAATAAAGAAATCTGCAGAGTTTTCAACTGGAGTGTACAAGTTTATGATTTTTTCGAGTAATTAGCCATTAACACTCAATAATAGGGGAACGTTTTGTTATCCTTATAATTCATGCCAAAATAATAAAATTCTTCCGGGGCGTAAATTAGCAAACCATCTATTTGGTAGAGAATTTATACCTCAATATTATGTTTGGTATATGCACAAAGAAGAACTGAATGTGAATATAGGAAATAGTAGTTTTCATAATACAACTCACGATATAAGGGATAATCAAGAAGAAGTTTTTCATGTAAAAGATACATAAGTAAAAATGATAAATGATGAACCTCCTGAGGCAAACACGGTTTTATGCTTCAGAATTACCATCAAATTGATCATGGACAATATCTAAATACTTAAGAACCTAATAGTGATGCACAAAAGTTTTATATGTTAGAAGTTGCTAACAAATCTTCTTTATGATAGGTGTCAGGAAAATCATTCGCAGTTATCATTAACATCTCGGTTCATGAACATTAAGACAAATTTTAATCTTCCTAAATGGTTCATGGAATCCTGGACAAAACTCTTTATAAAGTATTTACCCGAGAATAATCAATAACTAAGAGACTAAGAAATTGACGCAAAATTTAGGACTCTCATACTATACAATTGATGTATGTATGCATACTTGTAATACGGATGAACAAATCCCTGAGACCAGACAACTACACAAGAGAGCTTATTTGCAAAAACTTGCAATGAAAAACTATGCATGTAAAAATTAAAATGCAAAAATATACAGATTAAATGATTATATAAAGTGAAAAGTTACAAAAAAAAGACAATGATATAAGACGTTTTTTATAAGTGAAAAATTATAAAAGACACAATTGTTACATATTTATTATTTATTTTTATCATGTAGCTACAACTTGTAAAATGATAGAGGTTTTCTTTGAATATTCACATAGCGAATTGGAATCATTGATCTATTTCTAATTAGAGAGAGAATTTCTGGATACACTATCATTTAAAATGAATCATTTGATGATAATTACGTTTTAATTTTTCCATTAAATATAAAAAAGATTGCAGAAAACCATATTGCTTGAATTTTTTTCCGGATTTTGTAGTAATGCTAATGTATCATCGAAAGTATGTTGAAAGCAACACATATAAACTGATTTCAAATGATAAGCATCAATATTCTCATATATAATTGTTTGATCAAAAAATTAACTAAGTTTTACTTTTCAGGAAATAAATAATGTAACCTTTATTGGATTTTTATATTTAAACTTTTATTTTGTATCGGTATCATCATTTCAGATTTCTTTGGTTAAATTGAAATTTATTGTATTTTATATTTGAACAAAGTGGTACTTCTTTTATTTTATAATGTTGAATTCTCTAAAGTAATTTTAAAAAGACGTAATAACGATACTTGTTAGAACTTATTTGATATGAATTTATCAAAACTCAAAACAAGTTTGGTAACTAGTTTTCAAATTCTTTAGGGAATATCAATATATTTAAAAAGGTGTGATCATACACAAATATATTTATTTGTCAAAATATGTCTGGAAAAGACACAACCCTAAAAATCCTATTGATATAGAAATATATTTCTAAAAAGTGATACTGAAAAATTATTTATTTATGAAAGGATGTAATGAAAAACATACCTTTTAAACTTCCATTTTTTCAATACGTAAAAAATATATTGTAGAAGTGAGAGTTTGATAGTTGAAAAGTAACAAATAAAACTAAAAAATTTCTCATGGCTGATATCGGCTGATCAAGCCTTGACTTTTCCCACCAAATCCTAACCAAGCCAACCTCAAAGTGAGCGGTCTGTTTGAAGCAAACTAAACAGAATGGAGCAAAGAAAAAATCCAAGATATTTTTCCAAACTTGGAAAAACAAATTCTGCAAATCAAAACAAGTGCAAATGGGCCAAGAAACAGGTCGCCCAATTGACTTGCCTCTGATTTAGGTAGGCACCAGGTGGTGAGTTTGAATCCCACCCAACTCGAGTTAGAAAACTTAGACTATGAATTAGGTCATTATCAATCAAATGGTTACTTGTTAATAATAAAAACAAGTGCAAATGGAGCAAAGGATAAATATACATGGCTATTAAGTTAGGATGGTAATTATAAAGTCAAGTCATGATATCACTCATATATAGAGCAAAGAAGTGCAAATGAATAACAATCAACCATCGTCAATCTAATATTTAACTAGAACAAGGAAATATGGGCAAAAGCTATCAGTTCACGACCTCCTCAACTTTCTCTGCTATGTTGGAAGCATCATCTTCCCTGATTTGCTTTCCTCTATTATGTGTAGCAAAGACGCTACTATTCCCTTGGGTATGCCGATAAACGCTTAAGTCTTGTAGATATAGCAAATATATCAATCAACATAGCAAGATAATGGATCAATTCCCAGATTTAACAACCGGTGATCGCCAATTTAGTGTTAAATTCTCATCAGAAATTATTAGTATCCTCATACCAAACTGTTAAAAATCTGGACTGGTGTTGCATGGAATATTACCTCTCTCCTAGTAGACTTGGGATGGCATATGACAAGGAGGGAGAAGAAATTTGCAGAGCCTCAATCAAGAGACCTTTCACTAAATCGCCGCTAATGGCAAAGGCCTTGGGGATCATTGCTGCAATGTATCACGCTTGTGAACTTAGATTTACACACCTTCAAATCTTCTCTGACTCCGTGTAACTGACTGAAGCCATCGATTCAAAAATGTTTCACATTGAGTTGTATGGAGCGCTGTGCAACATTGATGATATAGTGAAGACAATCTCATTGGTATCTTTTAGTTATCTCAACCACTCATCAAATGAGCTGGCGGATTCAATTTTAAAAAGGGCCTTTACTGGCCTATGTTGTGAATTCGTCTTCTTTTCTTGTCAACGACATATATTATAATCAATCACGAAGGCAAAGGGTTACATCAATAAATTATAAGCATTCTCCCTTACACGACGAGCGAGAGCATCATCTTTATGACTTAATTATCTTGGAATGACACAAAGAGAGTCATGGAGAAATAAAGAACTTAGCCTAGAGAACTCCTCCTGATATGGAAGGAAAGCTAGCCACTCCTCTAGACAATTGATTATCTGCAAAACCGTCTCACAATATGTCAATATCTCCACTTCAGTGATATGAAGCTCCAAGAGAGATTCCATTCCCCATAGAACTGCTTTAATCTCTGAATGAAGGGCATAAAGACTATGATGGACTCTTCGAGCCCCCATACTTTCTCCTCCCTTTGAATCTGAAAAATAGTACCACCCTAAACCATATTGAAGGTATGTATTCTTCCAGAAAGCGTCCACAAAATATTTGTAGGCTGTGAAACGTGGGTTAGATGTGGATGGGAAAGCCAATGGGGACTTTTGATGGACAGTATTAACTTCTAAGGAAGTTCTAAAAGCCTTAAGTTCACTTCGAGCCGCGGACCACTCTCTATAGTCTGCTTCCGCCTGAAGAATTATATGGCGAGGGTCAAAATCACAATTCGAGAAACAATGATCATTTCTCGCTTTCCAAATATTCCAAAAAATTCATAGGAAAATCTTAGTCTTTTCTTGATTTGGTATGCGCCAGAATAAATAATCAAGATTGTACCAAATATATTCTCTGGGAAAGCTAGTTGGCACATAAGGAATATCTGATAAAACTCAGGTTTAAAGCTGAGGTGGACATTCAAAAAGAATATGATTAGTCGTCTCATTGTATGAACCACATCGTGAGCATCTAGTATCACAATTAATACCTCTCTTAGTCAAATTCTGTTTTACAGCAACACAACCCGACAGAGTTTGCCAAATAAAATGTTATAGTTTATTTGGGCAATCTAATTTCCAAATTTTCTTGTGCTAGGTCTGAAAGTTTGGACCAAATTGTCCAAATTTTAGTAGGGAGAAAGATTCTTCAGTTTGATATCCAGACTTGACAGAGTAAAGCCATGTCCTGGTAAAATATCAACCCTAGTAATCAGATCTCTGCTTCTGAGGAATCAGAATTCCTATAATTATTTGAACATCTCTAGGTTCAAAATAGTGTCGGACTAATACTTCTTTCTAAGAACCAATTCTATGATCAATGAATTAATCAATGGTCATATCAGGGTACAAGGGTAGACATGACGTAGAAGCGGGTCTAAGGACAATATCCAGTATCCATGTGTCCTTCCAGATTTGAATTGTTTTGCCGTCTCCAATTTTCCTAATGAGGCCCTTAGAGACTAGTGGTTTTGCAGAAGATATGCTTCGCCAACCATAAGAGGGAGAAGCATTCAGTTTTGCTAATAAAGAGCATTGATCTCTATAGTAACGTCCTTTCATCACTTTTGCAAAAACTGAATCCAAGAAGTAAGTAATCTCCAAAATTGTTTGGCAAGAAGACCTGAGTTGAATTCCTCCAGGACTCTAAACCCCAACCCTCTTTTTGATTGGTATAATTTTTTCCATTTTTTCAATAAATTCTTTTGGGGATTTCAGAGTTTGATCACCAGAAATCTGCTATGGCTGAGTTTAACTTGCGTATAACAACTTTAGGTTTAGGTGAACGCATCTCCTTAGTTTAATAAATTTCATGTTTTCACCAATATATATA